>CAUYQU010038767.1:0-38827 GCA_963574635.1 Cheracebus regulus
ATTGGTTGGCTGCTTATTTGTTATTTTCATCCCCTATTCCTTCCTGTCTCCATTGTTAAGCACAGTTATTGGCATAAAAGAGGTTTTTAATACCCATTTTTAGACTGTATTCTAGCCTGGGCAATAAAACAAGAATCCCATTCTCTCTCCCTGTTTCTCTTCCTCTTTCTTTCTCTCTTTCATACTTTTTTTTCATTCTTTTGCTGTTTCTTTCTTTCTCCTTTTCTCCCTTTTTCTAAAATCTCTTCCTCTTTCTTTCTTTCATTCTTTTTTCTTTCTTTTGCTGTTTCTTTCTTTCTCCTTCTCTCTTTCTCTAAAATCTCTTCCTCTTTCTTTCTCTAAAAAAAAAAAAAAGCATTATTCTCAGCAAACTGACACAAGAACGGAATACCAAACACTGCATGTTTTCACTCATAGACAGGTGATGAACAATGAGAACACATGGGCACAGGGAAGAGAACAACACTCAGTGGGCTAGGTGGGGGGTTGGAGGGGAGGGGAGGGACAATAGGGTTGGGAGGTGGGGAGGAAGGGAAGGGATAACTCCTGGAGAAATGCCTGATGTAGGTGACAGGAGCGGGGCAGCGGGGGATGGAGACAGCAAACCACTATGGCGTGTATGTATGTACCTATGCAACAATCCTGCAGGATGCAGGCTGTGCACATGTACCCCAGAGCCCAAAGTGCAATTAAAAAAATAAAGAGAATGAACTAGATTAAAGAGACTTCTGGAATGGCAGTAGAAGGAGCTCTGCAGACGTGTTTCATAGCAAAACAGTCACAGCAAGTGAAAATTATACGTATTATATTATATATGTATTATATAGCCACAGCAGGTAAAAATTATATATGATATATAATATATATAATACATTTTATTATATATGATATATAATATATATAATATATTATGAATTCTTCAAAGCAAGAGGAAAGTATATTAATATAATATATCATATTAAGTTAATATGATATGTAAAATTATACACAAAACTTAAAAGAATAAAAAAACACTCAAGAAAATCTACTGAGTCTTCATGAGAACAGTGAGAGTCTGTGGCACTTGAGCTATGGTTTTCTTCTAGCCTCCTAGATCAGCTTGAGAGAAGCTCTACTGCAGGTGGATGTGGCCAAGAAGAAGGGCTCCCTCTCCTCTCACCTCCCACCAAAGATATAGTATCTCACGAGAAGGGGAGGCCTCCAGCATTTTTTAGCTCCCCTTCTCCTTGCCCTCCAAACAGCTCCAGGTTATACAGGTCAGATTCCCACCAAGTGCAGCTAAGTGGTTGGGAGCTCCCTTCCTTCACCCACTTCCCATTTGTGGGTGGAGTCTCTACTGCAAATGAGTTAAGATGGCAATAATGGGGCCCTGATTGCCCTCACCCCAGCTCTCTTGTAGAGTTGAGGTTCCACATGAGAGGAGGCAAATCAAATATCTGGAGACTGCTATCTCACCCAGAATCCTCTTCATAAAGCAAGGATGTCACTCTGAGAGAAGTGGGCCATGGTCCCAGCCCCCAAGTCAGAGCAGGGGCCCAGAGATCTTGCCCAAGGAGAAAAATCAATAGAAACAGAGAGCTTTGAATCTCTCCACAAATAAACTGACATTTTTGCAACACAGTGTGGGAAAGCTCAAGTTTAACTACCAAAAACAATGGGAATTTGGGTGGTAGGCTGCTAAGAGGAGACTGCTAGTTTAATAAAAACAATAAGCTAAACTGTAGGCCAAATAGTTTACCAGAGAGAAGCAGGAAGAGAGAAAGCTATGAAGAATTCTTCTGGAAACAGAACAAACTTCAAAGCATGGTCCAAAAACTACCCTTGCAAAGGAACCCAAATCTAATTGCATGGCAGTGTGGAATATTTTATGCCATAGGGTATTATTACAAACAATAAAACAGAATAATAATCTTCTAAAGTGTATGTGAAAAAGTTTTTAAGATAGACCATATACTTAGTCACGAAAGAAGTCTCAATAAATTTAAAAGGATTGAAATCATACAGAATACATTTTCCAACTACAACAAACTGAAATTAGAAATCAACGAGAAAGGAATTTGGGAAATTTACAAATATGTAGAAATCAAATAACATATTCCTAAATAACCAATGGGTCAAATTATACACCATAATAGAAAGAAAATATTTTCAGGTTAAGTGAAAATGAAGAGAAAACATATTAAAACTTACGGGATGCAACCAAAGCCCTACTTGGGAAAATTTATATCTGTAAACAACTATATTTAAAAAAGGAAAAAAGACATCAAATCAATAAGTTAAATTTCTACCACGAGACACTTGAAAAATAACTGCAAGCTAAACCTGAAGCAAGCTCAATAAAAGAAATAATAAAGATCAGAGTTAAAATTAATAAAATAGAGTTTGAGGACAGTAGAGATAATTTAAAACAAATTGGTTCTTTGAAAAGCTCAACAAAATTGGCAAATCTTTAGACCAACCAACCAAGCTTAAATTTCTAAAAATCAGGAATTCCAGAATGAAAGGGAGAACATGTATGCTCACCTTACAAAAATAAAAGGAAATATAGGGAATAGTATTAACAACTGTATATCAACAAATTATATAACTTAGATCAAATAAATTCTAGAAAAGACACAAACTACTGAAAGTGACTCAAAAAATAGAAAATTTAAATAGGCCTATAACCTATAAAAATTAAATTCGTGATTTAAAAAAAAAACTTTCCTTATCCCCTTCCCAATATCCCAGTGTTTTATGGTTTCACTGGTAAATTTTATGACACATTTAATGAATAGTGTTAACATAAGTTCTTCAGAAATTCTTCCAAAATATTGAAAAGGAGGGCTCACTCTCCAACTCATTTTATAAGGCCAGTATTATTTTGGAACCCAAATCAGATAAAGATATCGCAAGAAAAGTACAGATCAATATCCTTTATGAATGTAGAAAAAATATATACCAAACTGAATCCAGTAACATGTAAAAAGATGACACAACCAAGTGGGATTTATTACAGGAATGCAAAGTTAGTTTAACATCAGAAAAATGAATATAATTTACTGTATCAATAAAATCGTCTTTTGTTACCGGACAAAAACAACCTGGTTATTTCCACAAATGTGGAAGAAGATTTTGACAAAATCCCAAACGTCTTTATGATAATACTTAACAAATGGAGAATAGAAGGAAAATTTTTCAGCCTGATAAAGAGCATCTATAAAAAACTCACAGCTAGCATCATACTTCAAGTGAAAGATTGAATGCTTTCCCCTAATATTAGAAGCAAAAGAAAGATGTCTGCTCTTACCACTTATGTTGAATATTCTACTGGAAGTTCTACCCAGGGCCATAAGGCAAGAAAATGAAAATAAAAGACATCCAGATAAGAAAGGAAAAAATAGAAGTTCTACCCAGGGCAATAAGGCAAGAAAATGAAAATAAAAGACATCCAGATAAGAAAGGAAAAAATAAAACTATCTGTGTTTGAAGATGACATGTTCCTGTATTTAGAAAATCTTAAGGAATCCATTGCAAATCTTTTAGAACTAATCATCTAGTTAAGTACCTCCAATATACAAAAACCAATTGTAGTTTCATACACTCACAATAAAAAATCCCAAAATAGATATTGAAAAAAGCTTCTCTAATAATAGTATCAAAGAAATAAAATACTTAGGTAAAAATTTACAAAAGAAGTACAAAACCTATCCTCTGAAAGCTATAAAATCTTGTTGAAATAAATTAAAGAACACTTAAGTAAATGGAAAAGCATCCCACATTCATGAATCAGAAAACCTAATATTATTAATATTTTAATACTCTCCCAGTTGATCTATAGATTTAATGTGATTGTATCAAAATCCCAGATGATTTTTGTGAAAGTTGATAAAGTGATCATAAAATTTACATTGAAATATAAGACAGCAAGATAGCCAAAATAATCTTTTTTTAAAATACTTTTTTAAAGATGGGGTTTCACCATGATGGCCAGGCTGGTCTTGAACTCCTGACCTCAGGTGATCCACCCACCTCGGCCTCCCAAAGTGCTAGGATTACAGGCGTGAGCCACCGTGCCCAGCCAGCCAAAATAATCTTGAAAAAGAGTATAGTTAGAGGGCTTACATTTTCCAGTTTCAAAGCTTACTACAAAGCTACCACAATCAAGACTGCGTGATACTGGCATAAACATAAACTATATGATCATAAACATAGATCAACAAAATAGAGTTGGGATTCCTTCACATTTACAGTCAATTGATTTTTGCCAAGAATGCCAGGTAATTTCATAGAGGAAGGAAGAGTCTTTTCATCATATAATGTTGAGACAATTGGATATCTGCTTGCAAAATAATAAAGTTAGATTCTTACCTCACACAATACACAAAATTATGCAATGGATCAAAGACCTAAGTATAATATCTAAAACTACAAAATTATTATAAGAAAACATGTATGTAAGTATTTTTGACCTATGATTAGGCAATGGTTTCTTAGATACAATGCCAAGAACATAAGCAACAAAGATGAAGATAAATTAAACTTCAAAATTGAAAACTTTTGTGCTTGATGTCCTTTACCATCAAGAAAATGAAAAGACAAATCACACAATTGTTTTTAATATGCTTACAAAGAAATGCATCTTGAAACTAGACTTTTTTTCCCAACTAGAATAAAAATGTTTTAATGGTGACAAAATTCAGACTCAGTGATAGTGTGGGAATATATTTTCTGTTGCTTTTTTTTTTACAGAGTAGTTTGGCAGTGTGTATCAAATTTTAAATGTTCCTTTCTTTATATTCAGAAAGTCTATCTCTACTAATATACCACATCAAAATACAAACACACACACACACACACACACAAAGATTAGAGTATAAGGATGACTACTGAAGAACCATTTACTACAGCAAATAAATGAAAACAATCCAAAAGCTTATCAATAGGGAAGACACTTAATAATGACTGGTATAGTCATTATTTATAGGATGACTTTTCCTATTCTATAGGAGTGCTTAAATCTGTATATATTAACAAGGAAAGTTGTTCATGCTAGATAAAGACAAAGGTGAAAAATTACAATACTTGGCAATATGTATTAATACAATGTCTTATGTTGTAATAAACATAAAACAGGGTTATTGTGCCCATTATTTCTCAGGAAACATCTAAACATTACTAATTAGATAAGTATTTGCTGCGGTTTATCTTGGCTCATGATATAGATTAGTACCCATAAGGGAAATAGCTCTATCCCAAGTGAAAATACATGGAATTTGAATATTTGCCTTTTTGATGTTTAGGGCAAAGATTTGAAGTTGTTCTTTGTTTATGCTATCATGTCTTTAAATATATATTCCAAAATTGATGAATATTTATCCAGTTAATTTCATGTGATACAGTAATGGACTAATAGAAATATAATTGAAATATATATATATATGCATATATAGTTGCCTGGAAATATATATGTCAAACAATTTTCAGTGGTTACTCAGAGTACAAACTGAGAAAAAAAGAATTGAAGGAGGCATACATTATCTTTTTTTCTCTATAATTTTATGTTTGAATTTAACACCAGAATTTAATATTTTTATAACTAAAAAAAGAAAATGTGTTGTTAAATGTGTAAGTTAAATGTGTGTTATTTTCAAGTTAAACTTGAAAAATAAAAATACTACTACATTTAGAAAATACTTTTTGTTAATAAAGTGGTTTTGTTTAATCTTTAATTTTTTTACTTTTTTTCCCTTTTTTATTCCTGGAACACTCAAAACTTGGCCACTTCCTTGAACTCAGTTTTTCTCCCTATAGATTTCTTTCTCAAGTAGTGTTGAGACAGACTAGGTTAAACTTACAACGTTTAAAACTTCCCCATCCTGAAGTCTCTGATACCTTGTTTTCTGTCTTTTTACTAAGATTACATCTCATTTATGTCCAAGTTTTAATACTCACTTTTCATTATTCTCTTGGTTTGACTGACTTTGTTTACGATCGCAGGAAAAGATGTGCCAAACAGCATAACCCATTATTAAGAGTCTAGAGTATTCCAAGTTTTGAGACTTGCACAGAGCGTTTTCAGTATCACTTACTGTTTTATGTGTATGCTTGTCAAAAGCAATTACGCCTGATTCAGCAAAATTCAATGCTTTCTAACAAATGATCAGGAGGGTAAACAACTCATTTACATGGGGAGGTTTATATTTTCAGAACTGCCTCAAGGGAGCCTTTCCAAGAGGCCAGAAAGGAATTCAGCAAAAAGGAAACAGCAGGAGGATCCTGTATTTCTCTGCAATTCAGCAGTGTTGGTTGCCAATACCAACATCATAACATTTCAGAGCTCAATTTTCCATATTTTGAAACTTCTTACAGAGATTTCATCAAGCAAGTCAATCGGCTATCAAACCCAACTGTGTCTGTTAGTTGCTGAACTTTCTACTTCATGGCACCCAAGCTAAGCTGAAGAAGTTTTACATCCTGATAATAAATCAGAAATGATAGACGCTTACATTTGCTTTCTGCTTCTCAACCTTGGCTTGCATCTGAATTGCTTGGAGGGCCTGTTAAGATGCAGATTCTTAGGCCCAACTACAGATTTACTGATTCTATGGGTCTGGGGTGGAGCCTGAGAATTTGATGTTACAGCTGTTGTTTTGGGCACTACATTTTGAGAACCACTACATTAACTCTTAAATCCCCAGGGCCCCCAAGTTAATAACTAGATAGTCTAGCTCACAAAAAGTTATGCTCCTGATTTTCAAATATTAAGGAAACCAAATATAGTAACATAGCCTCTGAATATGATTATTCCAAGAGGATAAAAGAATGGCTGGCATATGTGGCTAGTATTTTTGTAAAATAACACATCTGGGTGCTTATGAAAAATGATACATCAGTGCTGAGATGTAGCAGATTGTCTTTTGCAAGAATGTTAATTATTTCAGTGTAAACAACTTCTCTGATCTTTATCTGACTCCTTTGAATTAACTGGGAAGAGTGCTCAACCTGGGATTAAATGTAGGCACTGTGCTTTAAGATTTCATGATTCTAAAATCCTCAAAACAGCAGGCTTGAACCATGTGCTTCACTGGAATTGTCCAGGTTCATGGGGAGAGAGTGTTGACTAAAGGTAGATGCTTCTAAATAATTTAATTAGGCTTCTGATCATATAAGGAGCTTTCCGGTCTTTAAAGCAAAATCTATTCAGTTCTGGTTTATAATTAAGCAAAATTACCATGCTTTATATTTGTTTCTTTTGGTTTGGCAACTGTGACAATTAATAATATTCTTATTAATTAAAAGTGAAAGCTGTTATTATTACGGCATAAACTGGAAATGTGTCAGACAAACTAGGAACATAAGAACATCCAACTTATTCAGCAAATCCAATGCCAGATGCAGTGCTGTTTTATGTATACGTAAATGTTTTCCTTTTTCTATGTCATATTGAAATGGGCAGAGCTTTTATTTGATCACCAGTTTGGTCACATGGTTTGGCATGGCCATCCTTATACAGATGTTAAAATGTACTGGAGCTTTTCTGGTGTGAACAAAATTACCTAAAATGTTACCCTAAATTGTACAATGTGACCCTCTCCCATTTTTATCTTTATATTCCTAGACTTTGTGATACAAAGAACAATGTAAACAATAACATATCATTTTTATGTCAATTCTTCATAAAAAGTTAGAAACTGCTCCTTCTTTTTTTCCTTTAAACATCCATTTGGCTGCTAATGGAAGAATATACTACTGAGTGTAATTTGAATCTGCATCTCCTGCATTGCAGTCCTCAAATTTGGCCCAAATAAACTGTCTACTGATATTTTTTAAATACATAACAGATTATCGCTGTGGACTGACCTCATCTACTTGAAAATACAAAAAACTAGCTGGGTGTAGTGGTGGGTGCCTCCCAAGTAGCTGGGCCTACAGGCACCCACCACTATGCCCAGCTAGTTTTTTGTATTTTTAGTAGAGATAGGGTTTTGTCATGTTGACCAGGCTGGTCTCGAACACCTAACATCAGGTGATCCACCTGCCTCAGCCTGACAAAGTGCTGAGATTACAGGCATGAGCCACTGCGCCCGGCGGAAAGTCCATTCCTTTTATCAACAGGGACCTGGAATCTAGTTCCAGTGCTCTCTCTTTCACTATTTTACAAAGCAGCTGTTTTAGGGCCTAAGAAAACTGCCTTATCTCTTTATGTTTCATCTACTTGAAAACAAGACCAGGTAGATGAGGATAGAGATGGTTAGCCATTGTGATACTTTCTCCCAAAGACAATAATGCATGTCATTTTTACTGGGGAACGTAATGGGGATGGAAGTACAGACTCTTGGGAGAAAGCATCCTGTAGTATTTGAGAAAACTCAAATAGATCCCCAATTCTGGGATGACCTAGGTTAACTGACATGGAATAGATCCTGTGTTAAGAATCTCAGGCCTCAGTGAGGACAAGGCATGGCCTTAGCTTGTGCACAAAGCTGAGTATTCACATGCAGAAGCACACAAATTCAGAGCAGTACATGAAGAAAAACCCTTCTATAGGATGGAGTTTAGAATATGCTTTGCACCTACGCCTTGTAAACTGGTGGCCAAAAATTGATTGAATCTGGGTTAATTGTTGGTGCTTTGGTGCCAGAAAAGTTTGAATTTGAAACCCAGCTCTCCTACATTCTAGCTCTTTAACCTATGCAAGTTATCTAGCCTTCCTTGCTTCAATGTACTTATATGTTAAATGAGGATAATAATAGAACCTGGATGCCTTAATCAATTGATAGGTACTGGCTGTGATTATGCAGCAAGTTAGAAGACATTTCGAGTGTGGTATCTTTACTGGTGGGAGAGGATTGGGTAGAGCTCAAGATACAGGGTTTTCAGCTGAGTAAACAAAGGAGAATTGGTGTGTATTAAAGGCAAAGATGAGGGCAACCCAAACACATTTTTCATCTATTTAACAATTTTACTTGAGGATAACATGAAGAGGGTGAATGTCAGTGGAAATTGCCCATAGTTATTCAACATGACAGGCTGGTGTTATCCAGTTTTTCACTGTTCTGCAAAATCAGGATTTTAAATGTGCACTTTTCTGCATACCTTTGCAATGACAGCATCAGAAAAATGCCAGACTATGTTCAAAAATAATTCTCCTGTTGGGTTGTAGCAGATCCAGTTTATCATCATTAATCTCACTGATGATGTTGTAACTTCTGCTTTTTTTGCTTTCTCTATCTTGACCACAGGCAAACTTAGTTTTTCAATTCTGATCCTTCTCACTTCCAGGAATCCAGTGATCCCAATGTAAATACTTTCCACTTGTGCAATAATCAGGAAAAGTGTGCTGATGGCCTCATCCACACAGATGTGTATATTATTTTTCTCAAAGGATTGGCAATGTGAAAAAAAAATGCCTAGAGAGGCCAATCCTTATCTCAAAGGAATTCATATTTTATGATGGAATTTTAGGCTTTGTAGAAATTCATGGAAATGAGCATCTATTTAGGTAGGAATAGAATATGAATTGGGGAAAAAATGAAGATGGTTATTTTTTTACCCCTCTTATAGTCCCCCATGTCTACATTTCTCTGTCAATCCCCATTCTGTCTGAAACATTCAACCATTAGAGGGACAATCCACAAAACGCAGGATTTGTAAGGATTGTGAGGACAAAGATATTTAAGAAACACTGATGTATACTGTGTATAAATTGTTCAACCCAATGTATTAAAATTTAAAAATTTAAGAGTAGAGTACAGGCAGGATTATTTCCCATGATTATAATGAATTTCTGCGCAGATTCTAACAAGTAAATGAAACAAATTTAACTCCAAAGTAGACACTATGGATTAAGATCTAAAAATAGTCATTTTCTTAACCATTAGAAATGGACAGGGCTGAGCACGGTGGCTTATGTCTGCAATCCCAACATTGGGTGGCTGAGGCAGGAGGATGGCTTGAGGTCAAGAGTTTGAGACCAGCCTGTGAATTAAAAATTCAATGATGGAAAGTTGAGAAGCCTATAATTATTCTTTAGATGAGACCCCATCTCTACAATGTATTAAAAAAAAAAGCCAGGCATGGTGGCACATGCCTGTGGTCCCAGCTACTCAAGAGACTGAGGCGGAAGGATTGCTTGAGTCCAGGAGTTTGAGGCTGTAGTGAACTATGATCATGCCACTGCACCTCAGCCTGGGAGACAGAGCAAGACCCTGTTTCTTTTCTTTTTCTTTCCTTCTTTTTTTTTTTTTTTTTGAGACAAAGTTTTGCTCTTGTTGCCCAGGCTGGAGTGCAATGGCACAATCTTGGCTCACCGCAACCTCTGCTTCCTGGGTTCAAGCAATTCTCCTGCCCCAGCCTCCCAAGTAGGTGAGATTACTGGGAATGAGCATCTATGCTCCACCACGCCAGGCTAATTTTGTATTTTTTTTTAGTGGAGACAGGGTTTCTCCATGTTGGTCAGGCTGGTCTTGAACTGCCGATCTCAGGTGATCCGCCCACCTTGGCCTCCCAAAGTGTTGGGATTACAGGCGTCAGCCACCACACACAGCCTGACCCTATCTCTTAAAAAAAGAAAACCAAACAAAAAGAATTGAACAGCATGTCTTTAGCCAAAGAGATCCTCAATTCTCAAATTCTGGGGAGTCTCTTTTCTTTCTTTCTCTCTCTCTTTCTTTCTTTCTTTTTTTCTTTCTTTCTTTCTTTCTTTCTTTCTTTCTTTCTTTCTTTCTTTCTTTCTTTCTTTCTTTCTTTCCTCCCTTCCTTCCTTCCTTCTTTCTTTCCTTCTTCCTTTCCTTCTTTCTTTCCTTCTTCCTTTCCTTCTTTCTTTCCTTCTTTCTTTCTTTTTTTGACAGGGCCTCATTCTGTTACCCAGGATGGAGTGCAGTGGTATGATCATGGCTCACTGTAGCCTTGACCTTCGTGGGCTCAGGTGATTCTCCCACCTCAGCCTCCCAAGTAGCTGGAAATACAGGTATATACCTCCATACCCCTTGCTAAGTTTTGTACTCTTTGTAGAGTTGGGGTCTCACTATGTTGCCCAGGCTGGTCTTGTACTCCTGGGCTCAAAAGATATGCCTGCCTTGGCCTCCCAAAGTGATGGAATTATAGGCATGAGACACTGTGTCCCACTTAAGGCAGTATTTTTCAAGAGAATTAATTATTATACAATATATTTTATGAGGACAAAGACCTTGTTTCCCATAGAATCTACAGTACTGATCATGGTACATGACACAGAGCAGAGGCTCTATAAAGATGCATTGAATACGTGAATGAATACATGTATTACATATACTTTGGTTGTAATTATGTTTATACTGAGGAGAGAGTGGTCATCAGTAAAATGGGTTCCTTATGTCAGCTGTTGTAGAGAACTCAATTGGCTGACAGCTTCAGGGACTGTCCTTCTGGATCCATCACTATTTGTGCTGGGATCATGCTTCCCAAGAACTACTTCTAGCCAATGACTGAGCACAGTGTGGGGTGGGGATGGGGGAAATTAATTTCTGAGAGACCTGGGACTTTCCAACAGTCCCAAATAGTTCCCATGGCCTGGCCAAACCTTACTTGGAATTGTGCTGCCATCTGAGACTCTTCCACCAAATCCTTCTTCTTTCCCTCTGTTC
Organism: Cheracebus regulus; assembly: GCA_963574635.1. Lineage (NCBI taxonomy): Eukaryota > Metazoa > Chordata > Mammalia > Primates > Pitheciidae > Cheracebus > Cheracebus regulus. The sequence goes on from CAUYQU010038767.1 coordinate 11,607, forward strand.
TTCCACTGGTGTCAGATTGACATTAAGTATCCTAAGTATCTTAAGTATCTCCTTGTCTTCTCCTGCTTTCTCTCTCAGTCCATTTCTTGCAAACCTAATTCTGTCTTTCAAACAGTAATTCTGCTTTTAAGTAGTCCTGAAATAACAGGCATACAGTGGCTAAGTCAGGGAGAGACATGGGAAAGTCTATGCCATGAGCAGTTTTAATTTAACTTGTGTTAATCCAGCCCTGCACATCAAAAAAAAAATTAATAAAGAAATTTTCATCATATCAGCAAAATTATTGTTAGTCTCACTCAAGTGTACTTAGTAACAATGACCTTACTCCTCAAAAACACCCTCTCCCACTACTGCTATCGCAAGAGAGTGATACATAGACACGAAGTGAGAATATTCTTAATCTGAGTATACATTGGGAAGCAACAAAGGTATTTACAGCACCACCATGATTACAGATCTAAATTAAAATCCATCCACTGTGAGTTAAAAAAGTGTGGAGTTACTTACATGGTGTACATGTTAGGCTTGCTGCCTAATATGTCTTCACAGAACCCAGTATTATTTGAAGCTGTGGGCATGTGAACCAAAGCTTATTTTTACAGCTGGGCTTAACATCCCCACTTTGGATGATTTGTGACACAGTGACACCTTATGTGTCTAATAAACTGTAAAAAATGGTAAATCTTTTGGAATTTGAATGTCTACTTAATTTTGACACTTAATCATATATTTAATCTTACATGAAGCAAAAGTTGTCAGCTGCATATAGGTCTTATAATTCCAATAGATTGCTTATTTCCAAAGAATGTTTGTTCAGTGCTGAGAGCAAAGTAGGCATTCAATACCTGCTCATGGATGAAAATATTTTGAAAAACGTGATTACTAAGATATAGAAACAGATTCAAATGGACATTTTAGTTTTTAAGTCAAGACATTTTCAGCAGACACAGTTGGTTAATAAGAACAACAACTGAAATGCAAAAGATGATATTTGTTCTTAAAGTTAAACATGATTCTTTCCAGCAGGCAGGGGAAGGCCATTACCCAAAGGGCCTGCCTTGCCAGGTCCAAGTCGTTCCCAGTGAGCTCTCCGCAGCCAGCAAGCACAGCCATGAACTGGAATAACATTTACTGGAATGCGACGGGGAGGCCTCCTTCTGGATGACTCTAGAGTGATTCACAGGAACAATTTATAAAATTTTCACAGGGTTTCAAACTCTTTCCTGTTTTTTAAAAAATATATGTATTTTTACACACAGGGCAGCAGGGGACAAACACGGGAATGTGGATGGTTCCAATTTGTTGAGCCTGTAACTTCAGTGCAGACCCTGTGGTTGCTATTTTATTTTATTTTATTTTTAATGTAGCTCAAAAGGCTAAAGGGGAAAAAAAATCCATCAGCTGTGAAGAATGACTAAGTGCTAGCTGTTTGCACAGGTAGTAACTGTGTGACTCCTGCATTTTGATAGTTTTAAAAAAATCAGCATGTGTTTCTTTCTTGCGTGCATGCGTGCGTATGTGTGTCTTGGGCTGGCATGGGGATGGGGGAAATTTAATTTCTATGAGACACGGGACTTTCCAACAGGTTTGCTCTTGCCCTAGGTTGGCATATCTAGTTTCAGTTCTAGGCAGCTATGGACAATTTGCCCTTTTATTCTACTTGGAAGTTCTGCTGATAAAGCTGTTTAGGGGCTCAGGTGCTGACAGGCTGGGCACTGTCAGTATCTGGGATTACAGGAAGTCCATCAGACTACTAAGCTGTGTTCACTCCACACGTGGTCACAAGGAAATGAAAGTCATTCACTGTGCTCTTTCCTTGCTCCCTGTCACTGGCAGTTCAAGACCCTTCTTCAAACTCTTTGATTCAATTGTAATTTTATCTGCTAATGTTTTAGTAAAATTACACACTGGTGTTACTATAAATGATCAATAATAATGCTTTTCGTGTTTCTTTTACATTTAAATTTTACAAATTTAAGCTCTTATTTTAAAAATTATATCAACCTCTTGTACTTCCCTGTATCCTGACTCCAGAGCAAATACTGAGCCACACACAGGCTAGAAAAGCCTAGGATATAAAGCTCATTTTTGTATTCACATGCAGTAATGGATCTCTAGTTTTGGTGTGAATCATGTAGCTAGGTGAAAGTTGTTAAAAATATATATTCCTAAGTCCCTATGCTGAAGGCGCTTTACGAATGGCTCTCTGGGTCTCATACATGGTATTCTGAAAACAATCACTACGTTAATTCTCTCATGTGTTCTCAATTCAGTACAAATAAGACTTTCAACTCCTTTTTAAAGCCTTTTCTCCTTTCACCTTACCCATGTCACAAGCTAATTCTATGAGGCCCCGAGTACCGGCTCACTGTGTGTCTGAGTGCAGCCACCTTGGCTGCCCTGGCACTCCGTGGTATTTCTCCTGCTTCCCTCAGCCAGCTTTGGGCAAGTCTTGTGGAAGACTAGAGAGTAGAAGCACTCTCTAGAGCTAACGCCTGTCCCTGTCCTTGTGCCGAGAGCACTCATTTACTCTCTCTTTGCTGTGAAAGCCACCCTCGTCGATTCTTCCCTCTATCAAACTGGCCGCCCTGAATGTACAGCAAAGTCCGACCAGGTACAGTGGAAAGTACAGCACCCATAGGCTTGCTCTTCAAATACCAGCTCTGTGCTTATGATGAAATTGAAGACCTATTTCTCTACCTATAAATAAGAATTGTATTAGATACATTTTTGAAGTGCTTTTCTACTTTAAAATTCTGTTCTTCTAGACAGCTAGTAAATTTTTTGTACTTGTATCACGTTAGATTATGGAACTCTCCAACAGCAGCTGTTCTGGCTCATATGATTTCCCAATCTGTCTGTGAGCTGTCTGTTTGGGAGGTGTCCTTACTAGTGAGACAGAACTTAGCAGAAATAGTGTCTTGGGTGTGGCTAGTCAGCTACAGGAGGCCAAAGAGAAAGACACGCTAATCTATAGATGGGAGGATAGAGCCAAGTAAGGAACCACATGGCTAATCAAGTAGTCCAGGCTACTGATAGGTATATTAAAAAAAATTCAAAAGGCAAAGGAATTTCATATATTATAAACAAAAATTGGGGGTGTGGTTTGTAAGAGAGATGGTTGGAAAGTCTAGGCTACTGGCAGCATACTCAGATCTAACGTCCAAAGATCAAATCTCTTAAGAACGTAGAGAATGTTAGAAATCATCATTGAAATCTTGGGGTGGGCTAGGGTTTGCAAGAAGGAATTAAGAAAAGAAATGCAAAGTTAGCATTGTCTGGCAATAGCCTCTGATTCAGCCTTCTCCATAAGATACCAACAGGTTGGTTGCTACCTTTCCCTACAGGCAAAAGGGGGTCCAGCCTATGTTCTCAGCCTCCTTAGGCCTTGAACGAGTTTGGCCAAGCATTTAGTAGAGGAGAAGGATGGGATCACCAGCAGATACTGTGTGAGATCAGGCTTGCTCTACTTCCAGTCTCCAAGATTTGCAAGGTGGGACTGAGATGCCTTGGCTGAGTTACAGCTGTCCTTTCCTTACTTCTGCCCCATTTCTTTTGTCTCTGTGACTATCTTTCTGCCTTGGTGTCTCCGTCTTTTATTCCAGTTCCCTCAAGCTTTGCCAGTTGATTTAATTGGGGTTTCCATTAGTTTCCTAGGGCTGTCCTAACCATGTATCACCAATCTGTTGGCTTAAACAACAGAAACGTATTGTTTCACAGTTCTACAAGCTAGAAGTCTGAGGTCAAAGTGTCTACAGGGTTGGCTTCTACTCAGGGCTGTGAGGGAGAAATCTGTTCCGTGTTTCTCTGTAGCTTCTGGTGCGTTGCTGGCAATCTTTGATGTTTCTTGGCTTCTGTTATATTACCCTGATTTATGCCTTTATCTTTACAAGGTATTCTCCCTGTGGGTATATTTACATCCATTTTTTCCCTTTTCATGAGGAGATCAGTTATATTGGATTAGGGGCCCACCCTCTTCCAGTATGAGTATGTTCTTATTTTAATTAATTATATCTACAGTAACTGGATTTCCAAATAAGGGCACACTCTGAGGCTCTACAGGATTAGACCTCAATATATAAAAAATTTTTTTGACAAGGAAGGGAAACAATTCAACCTTTTTCTTTACAAGTTGTTAAAAATTTGAGACAGAGTCTCACTCTGTCACCTAGGCTGGAGTGTAGTGTTGCAATCTCAGCTTACTACAACCTCTGCTTCCCTGGCTCAAGCAATCCTCCCACCTCAGTCTCCCAACTAGCTGGGACTACAGGTGTGTGCCACCACCTCCAGCTAATTTTTGTATTTTTTGTGGAAACTGAGTTTTGCCATGTTGCTCAGGCTTTTCTCAAACTCCTAATCTCAAGTTATCCTCCCAAAGTGCTATGATTACAGGCATGAGCCACCACATCCGGCCAGTTGCCTAGTTTTTAATCACACTATTTTTCTTATACTGGAAACTTCTTACCTGCATTCTCCAGTTATTGCCAGAAATTGAGCCTTAAGCCAGAGAGACCAGTCAGAATCACTGTACTGATTGTAGCTCACCTGACGCGAAAAGCACCCATCCTAGAGTCCTGCCACCGTGCCTTAGCTACCAGATCAGACTCCCATGGACAGCAATGCTGACCCTGGAAACCTCAAATCTGTGCTTTGAGCTGTTTCTGTTGCCATTTATTTTGAGACCTGTCCTATATAAAAGTTAGCACTCTCCACCTTCTTCTACTTCTCAATGCCTCCGCTACTTATCCATATACTATTTCTCCAGACAAGTGCATATAGGCAATATCTTGGAAAGCCTCACAGCAATAACAGCACTTCCAGAGGCTGTTGGAACTGTTAGTTCAATTAGCAAGTGATACAGGTTCAACAACACCTTTGTGCGTTAGAATTCACAAAATACTACCAAGAATACTACCACCGAATCACACATAGTCTATAGGTACTTCAACTATGAGTGGCCTATGGAAGATCTATAGGTAATGTAGCTGAAATGGTGGGTCAAAATATGAGAAAGTTGCTAGCCATCTGTATAGTACAATGCTTCCTTGACTTTCACATTTAACTTGCTGGAATATTTCTGAGAAAGTCTTCAATCACTCATTTGGCAAAACTTCTGTTTTGAGCATTAGCTCTGTACCTACTGTACAAGATTTTGGGGTAAAGACATGAATGAGAGATGATTTCTGATGTAGGGATCATGAGCCCCCCTTCCAAAGAATTATTCGAAGGACAAAGAATTTGACTAGATAATATAAGTTACTGAATTTGTCAAGTCCATAAGGCAAGTATGAAAAAATTGTTTTCTTATATCTGGGAATGGAATGAGCAACAGAGGTGGGAAGTTTGGCCTGTGACTTTTGTTCTAACACCAAGACTGTTGCATTCTCTGGAGACGGCTTTTTATTAGAGGCTAATTAGTTCTCTTGGCGTGAACTTGGACATCTCCTCCCTCTGACATAACTGTGAATCCTCTCCAGGGACTCCATAAGGCTCGAACATATCAGTGCCAATGCCTGTGGTTGGTTGACATGTTAAAGAACATCTCCAAAAGAAATAAGGCAAGTCCAGAGAAGAAGCGGGGTAGGAATGGGTGGCAGGGGTGTAGGAGTGGGAAGCTGAAAGGAGCTAAAATCAGGGGGGTGAAAAGCTGCTAGATTTTCCTAAAAACACAGTAGTAATAGATTCTGCCAAAGCAGCTGCCCTGAATTCTCTCCTGTTCACAGTAAAATAGTAATGAAGGGAAACTGTAGGTGGATTTTACCCAAGGAACAAGTTTTCTTGGAAACAAAAGTTCATACAAATAAATGGTCCTTAAGGCAAGTTAAGAAGCAAAGAAAAGTTCCTATATGGGACAAAAGGAAATTTTCTGTCAGTTCTGGCTGCACAGCTGGATCCACCTCATCTGCCGGGGTGGGCTGACTGCTTGGCAACTTGTGCTCCATTGGCCGCAGGCTTGGATCATCCATCCCTGCAAGCTTCTCACATGGAGTTCCAGAGTCTCTCCTGTAGCAAATCCTTAGAACCCCAATATGACCTCAGGACAGCTGTGTGAAGCAGACCAGAGACAGAGACTGCAAACTAATGTAGTGAGCCAGCTGTATAGGATAGACATAGATTTTGGAAGTCAGTCCTACTGATTTACCTTGTTCTGAGTAGCTCTGAATGTTGATATTATACTCTTTTTTTTAATTGCATTTTAGGTTTTGGGGTACATGTGAAGAACATACAAGATTGTTGCATAGGTACACATATGGCAGTGTGATTTGCTGCCTTCCTCCTCATCACCTATATCTGGCTTTTCTCCCCATGCTATCTCTCCCCAACTCCCCACCTCCCGCTGTCCCTCCCTTATTTTCCCCCGACAGACCCCAGTGTGTGATGCTCCCCTCCCTGTGTCCATGTATTATCATTTTTCAACACCCATCTATGAGTGAGAACATGTGGTGTCTGATTTTCTGTTCTTGCGTCAGTTTGCTGAGAATGATGGTTTCCAGTTTCATCCATGTCCCTACAAAGGACACAAATTCATCATTTTTTTATGGCTGCATAGTATTCCATGGTGTATATGTGCCACACTTTCCCTGTCCAGTCTATCATCGATGGTCATTTGGGTTGGTTCAAGGTCTTTGCTATTGTAAACAGTGCTGCAATGAACATTCGGGTGCATGTGTCCTTATAGTAGAATGATTTATAATCCTTTGGGTATATACCCAGTAATGGGATTGCTGGGTCAAACGGAATTTCTATTTCTAGGTCCTTGAGGAATCGCCACACTGTCTTCCACAATGGTTGAACTAATTTACACTCCCACCAACAGTGTAAAAGTGTTCCTATTTCTCCACATCCTCTCCAACATCTGTTGTCTCCCGATTTTTTAATGATCACCATTCTAACTGGCATGAGATGGTATCTTTATGTGGTTTTGATTTGCATTTCTCTAATGACCAGTGGTGATGAGCATTTTTTCATATGTTTGTTGGCCTCATGTATGTCTTCTTTTGTAAAGTGTCTGTTATATCCTTCGCCCACTTTTGAATGGGCTTATTTGTTTTTTTTCTTGTAAATCTGTTTTAGTCCTTTGTAGATTCTGCATATTAGCCCTTTGTCAGATGGGTAGATTGCAAAAATTTTTTCCCATTCTGTTGGTTGCTGATTCACTCTATTGACTGTTTCTTTTGCTGTGAAGAAACTGTAGAGTTTTATTAGGACTCATTTTTCTATTTTGGCTTTTGTTGTCAATGCTTTTGGTGTTTTGATCATGAAGTCCTTGCCTACCCGTATGTCCAGAATGGTTTTGCCTAGGTTTTCTTCTAGGGTTTTTATGGTGTTAGGTCTTATGTTTAAGTCTTTAATCCATCTGGAGTTAATTTTAGTGTAAGGTGTCAGGAAGGGGTCCAGTTTCTGTTTTCTGCACATGGCTAGCCAGTTTTCCAACACCATTTATTAAACAGGGAATCTTTTCCCCATTGCTTGTTTTGTCAGGTTTGTCATAGATCAGATGGTTGTAGATGTGTGGTGCTGCCTCCAAGTCCTCTGTTCTGTTCAATTGGTCCATATCTCTGTTTTGGTACCAGTACCATGCTGTTTTGATTACTGTAGCCTTGTAGTATAGTTTGAAGTCAGGTATCGTGATGCCTCCAGCTTTGTTCTTTTTGCTTAGAATTGACTTGGCTATGCGGGCTCTCTTTTGGTTCTATATGAAGTTTAAGGTGGTTTTTTGCAGTTCTGTGAAGAAGGTCATTGGTAGCTTGTTGGGGATAGCATTGAATCTATAAATTACTTTGGGCAGTATGGCCATTTTCACGATATGGATTCTTCCTAAGTATGAGCATGGAATGCTTCTCCATCTGTATGCGTCCTCTCTTATTTCATTGAGCAGTGGTTTGTAGTTCTCCTTGAAGAGGTCCTTTACCTTCCTTGTTAGTTGTATTCCTAGGTATTTTATTCTCTTTGTAGCAATTGTGAATGACAGTTCGTTCTTGATTTGGCTTTCTTTAAGTCTGTTATTGGTGTATATGAATGCTTGTGATTTTTGCACATTGATTTTGTATCCTGAGGCTTTGCTGAAGTTGCTTATCAGTTTAAGGAGATTTTGGGCTGAGATGAAGGGGTCTTCTAAATATAAAATCATGTCATCTGCATATAGAGACAATTTGACTTCCTCCTTTCCTAACTGAATACCCTTTATTTCTTTTTCTTGCCTGATTCCTCTGGCTAGAACTTCCAGTACTATTTGAATAGGAGTGGTGAGAGAGGGCATCCTTGTCTAGTGCCAGATTTCAAAGGGAATGCTTCCAGTTTTTGCCCATTCAGTATGATACTGGCTGTGGGTTAATTGTTTTTAATGTTATTTTAATTAATTGTGACATTTGGTTCCAATTTTTTATTGTTTTTTTACTTTCCTTCCTATTTATCACTCTTATAGAGATTTTTCTCACCTCCTGGCCATTAACCAAACAATTGTTTCCAGAAATAGTCACAGGATGAATGAAGTGTAGTGAAACAGTCTAGCTTCATTTTTTTCATTGACAGAAGCATCTTCCAAAACTGCAGGGTTTTAGACATGACTTTGCTACAGTGATTTTAGTGATAATGCCTAATATGTTTACTTATTTTAGCTATGTACATTGAATTAATGAAATTAGTTTTACTTTTTCTTTTTAACTGGTCATCAATCTGTTGAACACATGATGTAGCCAGTCCCTCACATACAACAGTATCATGTTGGTATTTCAAGTATTGAAGTCCTTTATCTGGAACATTTATATGATCTAATTCATGTCTCTATAGGCATGCTTTCTCCTTAAATTATTTCTCTAAAAGAGTCATAAGGAATTCTAAATATTTGTCGTTTAGTTGAAGCATTTGTATTTGTTCAGTTGTAGGTTGGACGCAGTAGCTCACCCCTATAACCCCAGCACTTTGGGAGGCTGAGGCAGGAAGATCACTTGAGCTCAGGAGTTTGAGGCCAACTTTGGCAGCATAGCAAGAACTTGTATTTACAACATATTTGAAAATTAACTGGGTGTGGTGGTGTCCAATTGTAGTCACAGCTACTCAGGAGGCTGAGATGGGAAGATCGCTTGAGCCTGGGAGGTCAAGGCTGCAGTGAGCTATGATGGCGTGACTGTGCCCCAGCTTGAGTGACAAAGTGAGACCCTGTCCCCAAAAAATAAATAAAAAACGAAAAAATATATTTTGTTCAATTAGGATTTTCATATGCAGAATAATCATAAAGTCTTAAATTTAGAAGAGGCTTTGGAGAAAATGAGCATACATCATTTGACACAGGAGGAATAAGCATCTCAGAAAAATTAGGAGATTAGGTAAAAGTCACATGGCATGTTAACATGTGTTACATGATTCAATGTTATATAATTACAAGGACAAACACATAAGGATTAAAAATCATTTGCCTATTTCAGTCATTCTAAACACTAGATTTTCATTATGGACATCAAACTATACTAGGAACTGCTGAGAAATCACTTGCCCTCTAGGACACACATACCAGGAGAAAATCTTTGCTGTGCCCTCTGTAGAATTTAACACAGAGACCCGGTGAGGCTGAGGCAGAAGAACTGCCTGAACCCGGGAGGCAGAGGCTGCAGTGAGCCGAGAGGGCACCACTGCGCTCCAGCCTGGGCGACAGAGAGAAGCTTGTCTCAGGAACAACAACAACAAAAAGAATCTCACACAGAAAATTGTCAGTGCTGGATGAAGGAAGAATGAGTAAATGATTTTCATCAACGAAATGCCTTTTATTACACGATAAAATTAGGAACAGACAAGCCAATCAAGGGATTTTATAGGTTAATATATTTGAAATAAAGCAGTCAAACTCATTATCAAATGCCAGTTGCCGTGGGAGTTCACTTAACAAAATAATTTGTTGCCATTTTGTTGCCAAAAAGGTGTGGTGAAAGGATTGGGAAATTTAGCTAATTTTTTTCTTTTTTTCTTCATTTAGGAAATGACTTTACTTCTCATTCAGTGCTAGAAAAAGAAGATTATCTACAAAGGTACCTTGAAGTTAGCATATGTGAAAACAGTAAATCTTAGGTATTCAATCTAATGGCACAAGGTTTTTAAAATACTGCATTCGATTTAAGCTTAACTCAGGTTAGCATTTTAGGTTATTGAAGGTTAGGTAAATGAGGGGGGAAGTACGTAATGGTTAACAAAGGAACTTAGTGCTAGAATAGAGGAAGAGAGACGTAGTATCGTTTCCCATTGTAGAGTGTAGTTTTCATTTTTTTTTCTTCTAAATAATATATTTTAATTAAAAAATTGCTTTTGGTTATGTGTGGGATAAAAGGTATGGACCATTAGAAAAGAAACCACAGTAAACTGTGGCGACATTATATTAAGCCACCATGATTAAGGGATACTGATAAAGTTTTGGACTAAGATTAATTTTCAGGAGACTATTTAAATTAGTTCTATTTAGCACTGAATAAATACTTGGGCATTTACCGTTGCGACCTGAAAAGCGTGTGTTCGCACAGAGAAGTAAACGATTCTGGATCTGACCACAGTGTGGCGGTGTTGCAGCACAGATTCGCCTTGTCCTGCTGCAGGAATGCTGCGTTCTCGCACTGAAACATGAGTTTCCACTGCCTGTGCTACCTTTCCTTGCCATTTTATGATACCTTTTCATAAACTAGGGTTTTTATTTTCTAGTATAATTTCATAAGTGTATGTGGCACACTTCTGTTGTTGGTAGAGAACTTTAGAATTTTTCTGCATCTGGCATCCCTAAATATTTGCATGTAACATGATAATTTTAACTGTTCGATTCTCCATACTCCATCAAGGAATCCGTGTAACTTCGCAGGTTCTCACTTATTTGTGGGATCTAAAAATCAAAACAATTGCAATTTGGACATAGAGAGTAGGATGGTTACCAGAGGTTGGGAAGGGTAGTGGGATGCTGTGAAGGGAGGTGGGGATGATTAATGGGTACAAAAACATAGTTAAAAAGAACGAAATAAGCCCTAACATTTGATAGCACAACAGGGTGACTATAGTCAATAACAATTTAATTGTACATTTAAAAATAACTAAAAGAGCATAATTGGATTGTTTGTAACACACAAGATAAATGTTTGAGAGGATGGATACCTCATTCTCCATGGTGTGCTTATTTCGCATTGCATGCCCGTATTAAAACATCTTGTGTACCCCATAAATATATACATCTACTATGTAATCACGAAAATTAAAAATGAAAAACTCGAAAAACCAAGAATTCATGTAGTGCTAACTAAACCAATTTCAATATATAATCCTTTTCAAAGCTCCGCTAGAGCATACGAAATAACAGCAATACCACCTCAGTTCACGAGTTTCATCCACGAATGAAGTGACACTGCTTGGAAACAGCATTCATGAATTCATGTGCACATCCAGCTTTTGAATCACTCCACAAATGTGAAGTGCCTACTCTGTGAGGTACTCTTTCTGGATATGCAGAGATAGACAAAATACACCTTAATACTTGCATCGTGGAGGAGACTGACATTAGAAAGGTATAACGACAAATACGTGATTACTACCTGCTGTTAACTTAATGAAGATACACTGAGACATCATAAGCTGATTCAGATGGGAAGAGAGGAGGGAGAAAGGGGATCAGAAGGGGAACCAGGTGAAGAATGTTTCCAGGCAGAAAGGACAGCATCTGAGTAGGCTCTGCGGCGAGCTTGGCCAAGTCAAGAAACTGAAACCATGTTACCAAGCTAATAGGGCTTAACGGTTCTTGAGACCGCTGGAGTGAGAGGAGCAGAAGATGACTTGCTGGGTTAGCAGGGTCCAAAACAGCCAGGCCCGTGAGTGAAATGAAAGGATCATAGATTTTATTCCGAGTTCTGTGGGAAGCTGTTGGAAGGTCTATGAGAAGAAGAGCAAGATTAGATTTTTTTCTTCCTACCATACGCTATGTAAATTTCAATCCTAACATTAACATCTTTAAAGATTTTTTAATGCGCTTTATTTTTTCATTGGTTTTATATTCCTTTCCCAAGAAAAACCTTGCACACGGAATGCTTGAAGTGTAAGGTATAGAGCTTTTCAGTTCACACACACACACACACAGACACAGACACACACACATACACTCCTTTGAAAATATGCTTGATTCTGGTGATAATCCCTCCTCCCCTTTTTTCTTTTTTTTTTTTGCTATGGAGTCTCGCTCTTGTTACCCAGGCTGGAGTGCAGTGGCTCGATCTCGGCTCGCTGCAACCTCCGCCTCCCGGATTCAAGCGATTCTCCTGCCTCAGCCTCCCACGTAGCTGGGACTACAGGCGCATGCCACCACACCCAGCTAATTTTCGTAATTTTAGTAGAGGCAGGGTTTCTCCATGTTAGCCAGGATGGTCTTGATCCCCTGACCTCATGATCTGCCGGCCTCAGTCTCCCAAAGTGCTTGGATTACATGTGTGAGCCACGGCACCTGGCCCGTTCTATTTTTGTATTGCAACGTCACTTGCCATTCACCACCGAGTCTGTGTACTTTTATAGTTGAGAAGAATTTGCCTTTATCTAAAACAAGAGAATTAGCATAGTATTAAACTGTATTTTTTCAATGTTTATTATATTTAACATTTAGGAGGAAAAAAGAACAAAAAAACCCCTCAAACATTGTGCTCAATATATAATTGGAAGGAATATAGATCTTTTAAGATCAAAGGAGTATCTTTCGGCACAGTAAGGAAGCCGAGGTCCTTCCTTTATCAAATGAATTTGCCATGTCACTCTGTGCAGACTCTTTCCCAGGCTTATGCACTGCAGGAGAATTCCAGTTCATTTCTTACCACACAGTGTGTCCTGAAGATTGATGGTCATGTGCTGCAGTGACTGAGGGTGTATGAGAATTGGTTGCATGTTTTTAGGTCAGGCATGATGGCTCAGGCCTGTAATCCCAGCACTTTGGGAGGCGAAGGCAGGTGGATGACGAGGTCAGGAGTTCAATACCAGCCTGGCCAACACAGTGAAACCCCATCTGTACTAAAAATACAAAAATTAACCCGGTGTGGTGGCGCTCAACTGTAGTCCCAGCTACTCAGGAGGCTGAGGCAAGAGAATCACTTGAACCCAGAAGGCAGAAGTTGCAGTGAGCCACGACCGCACCATTGCACTCCAGACTGGGTGACAGAGTGAGACTCTATCTCAAAAAAAAAAAAAAAGAAGTAAAAGTAAAAAGAAAAAAGAATTGGTTACATGTTTTCAATGAGCTAAATACCATCTATGCTAATCAGCTGCAGAGCTAGAACTTAAAGGAAAAATAAAGAGATCAATGTAGAGTAGATATTAATGATAGGAATAAAGTGACTCCACTTGCAATCTCCCATCAGAAGAGAAAACAGATCATTTACAGAAATAAAAATAGATGCATGAGAAATTTGTTTAAAATAAGCAGGTCTGACTAGGTGGGGTGGGTCATGCTTGTAATCACAGCACTTAGGGAGGCCAAGGCCAGGAATCACTTGAGCTCACGTGTTTGAAACCAGCCTGGGCAACATGGTGAAATCCTGTCTCTACAAAAAATACAAAACAATTAGCTGGGGTTCGAGGCTGCAATCCCAGCTACTGGGGAGGCTGAGGGAGAATCGTTTGAGCCTGGGAGGCAGAGGTTGCTGTGAGCTGAAACGGTGCCGTTGTACTGCAGCCTGCGGGACAGCCAGACCTTCTCTCAAAAACAAACAGGTTCAGGGTGATTAATTTGATTAACGTTTTTTAAAACTATATTTTAAATAAATTAAATTTGAGATAAAGGTCCTTTGTATTTACCCACATATTTACTGTCTTAGCCGGTTTAGTGTGTCTACAAAGGAATCCCTAAGGCTGGCTCACTGTTAGAAAGAGAAGAAGGTTATTTGACTCATGGTTCTTCACACTGCGAGAAGCGTGGTGCCAGCATCTGCATGTGTGATGCCCTCAGGCTGCTTCCACTCATGGTGGCAGGAGAAGGGAAGCTGGTGTGTGCAGATCGTCGGTGAGAGCAGAAGCAGGAGAGGGGGGAGGAAGGGGCCAGGCTCTTCCTAGCAATGAGCTCTTTCAGGAACGAATAGAGCAGTAATTCACTCACTCCTTTCTCCCCCACAGGGAAGGCACTTAATTTACTTATGAAGAATTCATCCCCAGGGCCTAAATGCCTCTCCTTAAGTCCCACCTCCAACACTGAGGATCAAATTTCCACATGAGATTTGGAGGGGACAAACATCCAAACTGCTGCACGCATCATTTTCCATGCTCTTCTTGCCTTAGCGTAGATTCAAGTTTTCATCTAGTATCAGCTATTTTTTTTGCCTGTAGAATTTCCTTTATCATTTTTTCTTACTTCATGTCTGTTGACTAAGAATTTTCTCAGCTATCGTTTAAAAGAAGTTCTTCCTTTCACTTTCAGTTTTGAAAGATATTTATTGTAGGTATAGAACTCTACATTTTCTTTTCTTTTAGCATTTTAAAGATGTGGCGTCATTCTCTTATTTCAAAAAATTCTTATCTTCCCTCTACCAGCATCTCTTTCCCCCATTTCTAGCTGCTTTTAGGATTTTTCCTTTATCACTTTTTTCAGCAATTTAACTATAATGATCTCTGAGTAGTTTTCTTTAAAATAAATATTTTTTTTTTTGCTTAGGATTTTTTAAGTTTTTCCTTTTTCTTTTGTTTTTTTTTGAGATGAAGTTTTGCTCTTGTTGCCCAGGCTGGAGTGTAATAGGGCGAACTTGGCTCACTGCGACCTCCACCTCCCAGGTTCAAGAGAGTCTCCTGCTCAATCTCCGGAGTAGCTGGGATTACAGGCATGCGCCACCATGCCCAGCTAATTTTGTATTTTGAGTAGAAATTGGGGTCTCATCATGCTGGCCAGGCTGGTTTTGAACTCCTGACCTCAAGTGATCCACCTACCTTGGCCTCCCAAAGCGCTAGTATTACGGGCATGAGCCACTGCACTCAGCCTAAGCCTTTTGAACCTCTGGGTTTATAGTTTTTTTTAAATCAAATTTGAGAAAAATTCTCCAATTATTTCTTCAAATATTATTTTCATTCCACACCTCTTTGCACACTTTAGTTTTTTGAGACTCCAGTAACATGTGGCTTAGACTGCTTGATATTGTACCAGAAGAAAGTGAAACTCTAGTAATTGTTTTTTTTCCAGTTTAGTCTGCTGACGACCCTACCAATGAAATTTTTATTGCAAATAATGTATTTTTCATTTCCATAACCCCCATTCCATCATGTTTTACATCTCTTTTGGCATGTTTGGTAATTTTTTATTAGATGCTAGATATTGTAAATTTCTCATTGCTGAGTGCTAAATTTTGTTATATTCCTTAAATAAGTTCTGTGCTTTGTTCTGGCAGGCAGTTACATTACTTACAAATAAGTGTGATCCTTTAAAGGCTTGTTTTTAAGCCAAATTTTGGTGAGGAAATGTAGCTATTCTTTAGGACTGTTTTGTCTCCATTATAAAGAACAGTCCCTTCTGGGATGCTACAGAATGCCCAGTATATTCATCTATTCAAGCTGCTATAAAAAATACCATAGACTAGATGGCTTAGACAACAGAGACTTATTTTCTTATAGTTCTGGAGTCTGAAAGTACAGGTGCCAGCAAGGTTGATTTCTGGTGAATCCTCTCGCTATGTCCTCATGTGGCCTTCTCTGTGCATTCTGAGGGAGAGAGCGAAAGATGAAGAGAGAGAGAGAACTCTACAGTGTCTCTTCTTTTTCTTATAAGGAAACCAGTCCCATTTAATGATGGACTATCATAGGTGGAAAAGAATACTTCCTTATCTAAAATCTTTTAAAAGCTCCAGAGTATTTATGAGGTAAAATTCCCTTTCTTTCTTCTTTCTTTCTTCCTTTCTTTTTCTTTCTTCTTTCTCTCTCTTTTATTTCTTTTTCTTTCTTTCATCTTTCTTTCTCTTTCTTCTTTCTCTTCTTTCTTCTTTCTTTCTTTCTTTCTTTTGTGTGGCATTCAGGTCATTTAGGGTCCCTCTCCCTGGTGGTCCAGTCTCTCTAATCAATTTTATCTCCCAAATCTATTCATCTGCTGTCTCTATTAATGCTACAGGACTATTGTGAGAATCAAATAACAAAATAATAAGGTGAATTTTCTATAGCTGTTAGCATTATATTCCTCTATCATTTAAGACTCAGCTTAAAATCTTCTTCCAGTATGAAGCTTTCTCAGATATGTTATCTAAAATGTCTTCTTCTGTACGTCACAGCATGGTTATGTAATACTGGGGTTCAGGGGGCCCTCAGCTCCCCAGAGAGGACGTTTCTCCAGGTTCTTGGTCTCCTGCCCTCTCAAGAATGAGATGGGACCCCGGCTCAGTGCGCAGAAAATGCCAGACTCAAAAGTGTTTGTAGAAAGTGATTTATTTAAAGAGAGAGAGAAACAGGAGAAGGAGAGAACAAGAAACAGTTAACTCTCACACGGAGTGAGAGAATCCAGAAAGATGGAATCCTGAGAGGAAAGCAGCTTCCACACTGAGTGGAAGGGAACAGAGAGGAGGGGAAGACAGGCTTCCATGAGAGAGTGTAGAAGGAGAATCCAGAGGGAAAATCCAGGATAGAGAAAAACAACTTCCACGAAGGGAGTGTTCATGGAAGGGGACCCAAACATGGAGTCCGAAGGGGTGTGGAAGAAGGAGACTTTTAACCTGGGAGGAACCTTCTCTAAGATCCCAGGCCAATGAAAAGAGTTCCTTAGAACTTCCGCTGGAGTGATTGACTCTTAGTTTCTTCCCGCGCCCATGAAATTCAAACATAAACCATTAAATCCCCTGGATGGAGAGAGATGGGAGTGGGGCATGGTGCTGGGAAATTCTTGCCCTTAAAACTACGCCCCCTTGTGGCCCCTGGAAAGAGAACACCCTCCCTGAGTTACTATGTCTCGTACACAGTATTTAGGCATGCAAATGAATGATCTATTTCAGAGGATGGCAAACTATGGTTCACAGGCCAGATCCCACCAGCTACCAGTTTTTTATTGGAACACATTCGTTTTCTATTGTCTGTGACTTTTCTTATACTTCAATAGCAGAGTTGAATTGTTGGACAGAGATCACATGGTCTACAAAGCCTGAAATACTGGCAGTATTGTTTTTTAAGAAAAACACTGAGCAACCCTTGAGTCAGGTAAAAATGTTTTAGTGAAAAGTATAGATAATTATACATCATGTTCCAAATATTTATTACATCTCTGAATTCTTCATCCTGTGATGTATGGTTTCTCCACCTCAGTATTATTTACATTTATGGTTGAAAAACTTTTTGCCGTGGGGGAAATTTTCTGGACACTGTAAGAGGTTTAGCCACATGCCCAGTCTTTTCCCTGCTATATGCTAGCAGTGGTACTCCTCCTCTAGTTGTGAATAACACAAATGTTTTCAGACATTGCCAAATATCCCCTGGGTGGTAAACTCACCCCTCAGTAGAGAAACAATGCTATAATGTGTCATTACATTGACCAAACATAAAGTTTTTGGTTGAACAACTGAACTTCACTGATCTTGTGAGCATTTTACTGTAATGTCCCTCAACCTTTGGTACAAGCGAGAATTACATAAATGCAAGTGTGGGAACTGCATTTGAGCTTAAAAAGTTGTACAATTGATATTGATGCACATCCAATGTTGAGAATTACTTTTCTAGAGCTCAGGTGTTCATCAGAATCAGCTGGAGGCTGTGTTGAAATACAGATTGCCAAGGCCCACTCCTTGAGACTTTGATTCATTATGTCTGTCTGGACTTTAATAATGTGCATTTCTAAAACTTCCCAGTGATACTGCCGCAGCTAGTCCTGGAAGAATAACTTGAAAATCACTGGCTATAGCCGAGTTATTTGCATTGTCTAATTCAGCAACAGTCTTCTTGCAAACAAGATATTGTATAATAGTGTGACAAATCCGAGATGACTATGTAGTATAATCAAAGAAGTGTGAAAACTAGAATTAAAATGAAAACAAAACAGAATATCCCATCTTGGTTCCAGCCTTGCTCAGCCCTTACTAGAAAATCATTTTGGAGCTCCGATCTCAGATTCATTATCTGAATTAAAATATGTAATTGGCTATCTTGCATAGATAACATTAAACAAATTGATATTCAATAATAAACACCACTTTACCTCCACATTTTTCCTCATATGCACTTCACAAAAAGGAAGTCATACTGATTATAGTGCATGGACTCCTTTTGTCTAAAAAGGCTTTAAACAAGTGAAGCAAAAGTCACTAGAGGACCCTTTATAAGGGGAACTGAAACTTAATAATCACATTGACCTTCTTGGTCAATTCTAAAATAGTCTCTAAGAAGTAGAGTGAGTTCTGATTAGATAGATTGTATCATAGATTGCTTTTACCCCTTCTTGAAGTACACAAATTCAGGACTTGTTTTTTAATTAATCAAAATTTTTGATAGTTTGAGGCAGAATTATGCATATATCCATTGTGATTATTTCAGACTGCACTGAAAACATTTATGTCTACCTTACTGGACTTTCTGGTTCATTTTGTGGTCATTTATGAGAAATGAACATGACTTCACTTGAGAATTTACTTGAAAGCTTTTGCCAGTAAGACACATCAGTCATTACGAGGTTGCTTCTCAAGACAGATGAGTCCCGCAGTATTCTCTACCATGTTTTCCTGCTGGAAGGATGTGTAATGTATGTTACCACTTCTGTCATTAAGGGTATGGATTTTGCTTAGCATGACATTTTGTGGGATCCTAGTTGTGTGGTATTTATAGCCATCTAACTGGATGAATAACATCTGATGAGTTCAAAGCACACCCATTAATGGTAATGTGGACATCTTTTTGAATAAACTACAAAAACAAATCCAAATTCTCTGGTAATGCTTCCATCTGTCCTATGATATTCATTATTGTAGAATATCATACAGTGGTGGTGTCACAAATGTTACATCTCTGGAGCGTCATGTAACCTTGGGAGCAGAAATATCTAAAGAACCAAAGGAGAATAAAGGCTATAATTAAAAATAAGTCCCAAGAAATAGTTTCCATGTGGTTGTGAGAGGCGTTTGAGCACAGCTGGAAAATTTCAGGCTGAAATATGTTGGAACAATAGTTTACAGAGGAAAGTAGCTGGATTTGTGGTTACACTTGGAAGTCAAATTTCCTTGCTTGGTCATAATAGCAAACTAACTATAAAGTTTAGTAAGAATATTCCCTAAAGAAGGTTTTACTCCCTGAATTACAAAGAGAGAAACATACTAGATGATTTCTTAAGTGACTATATGGGCTAATTAATAGATTAGAAAAAGTTGTATTATATACAAATCAAAGTTAGCTTCAAGATGTAAAGAAAAATATGACTTATTTGATAACAAAGGTTGAATAATCCAAAAATGCAGGAGAGGAGCGGAGAGGTAAATACAAAGTTGTAAAATAAGGTTACACTTGAAATCTTGTCATACAAATCTTTCTTTTTAGTATTTGAATAAACATCTCAATATAGGCAAAACCAATTCATCATTTTCTTCCAGATTTGACTTCTCCTTCTCTTGATTTTTTTATTGTTGTTACAGGTTTCTTTCTTCAAGACACTTAATCTTAAAACTTTAGCATTATTTAAAAATTTTTCCTTCTATTCACCTTCCATATGAAATCAATTGTTAATTTCTTTTAATTCTACCACTAACGAATCATTGACATCCATACTTATTTGATAAATTATATTAACATTTATTTATTTAATAAATTATATTAACATGTTGGATTCAATGGAAATAGTTTTCAAATAAATACCAAGCAAGCAGAGAAGTTCTGTGAAATCGTAAAGTCTTCAGGTATAGATAATCACTTGGAAATGGGAGGAGGATAGGAGGGTAGTTAATTTGTGGTTGATGAAATTCTAAAAGATCAATGTCTTGAAAGTTAGAGTGGAATTCAGGGGTAAGGAGAGAGAGCTAAAAACCGATGTGTGGCAGGCAGATGTGGGTAATCAGGTAATCATGAATAGCATATTCGATGGAAGGGGTGCATTTTAAAACAAGAATGTATGCCGCTGCTGACAAGCAGTCTTATCAAACTATAAAAAGTGATTCCAAATATGGGTCTGGGGTGGAAATGAATTCCCCTTTTAGGAAAGTAGTTTCAATCAACGCTTCTTCAACCTTCAGACATATGATTAATAAATTGTTTAGTTGTAGAAATAATGTTGAAATTTTGTTCAAAGTTTTTCTCACATAATAGTAAAATGTTTATTTTTACGAAAAAGGAAGTTTAAAAGACTAATGTAATCTACAGTGCTTGCTGGGTCAGTGGTTTGGATATCAACAGGTGATACATTTATATATTTTGCTGAGACCTAGGTCACAACTGTAAGTTCAGTGATTTTGGGGCTGCCAGGGTTGTATTAGTTTTGTGTTGCTGTGTAAAACATTACCACAAAGTTAGCAGCTCAAAAAAAAAACCCATTTTAGGCTAGGCATGGTGGCTTATGCTTGTAATCCGAACACTTTGGGAGGCCAAGGTGGGTAGATCACGAGGTCAGGAGATCAAGACCATCCTGGTGAAACCCCATCTCTACTAAAAATACAAAAATTAGCTGGGCATGGTGGCGTGCGCCTGTAGTCCCAGCTACTCAGGAGGCTGAGGCAGGAGCATCACTTGAACCCGGGAGGCGGAAGTTGCAGTGAGCCGAGATCACACCCCTGCACTCCAGCCTGGGCAACAGAGCGAGATTCAGTCTAAAAAAAAAAAAAAAACCAATTTTTTATTTCATGGATCCCTAAGTGATAAATCCAGGATGGCGTGACTGGGTTCACAAGGCTAAATGAAAGGTATCAGCTGGTTGTGTTTTCATAAATACGGGCATATCCTCATATTTTCTATTCCTGGCAGAACTTATTCCCTGGCAGCTGTCAGAGAGAGGTACCCATTTCTCAGCTGGCCATCAGTAGGCCACTGCTCCTCTCACCTGAAGACCATCTGTAGTTTTGTTAAGGGGCTCCCTCTGTTCTCAGAGCAGCCGTGGAATATCAGGTCCTCTCATGCTTCAGCCCTCACTGACTTCATCTTTTGCCATCAGCTGGAGAAAACTCTCCGCTTTTTTTTTTTTTTTTTTTTTTTTTTGGAGATGGAGTCTCGCTCTGCCACCAGGCTGGAGTATAATGGCATGATTTCAGCTCACTGCAACCCCCGCCTTCTGGGTGTAAGCGATTTTCCTGCCTCCATCCCCTGAGTAGCTGGAACTACAGGTGCGCGCTACCACACCCAGCTAATTTTTGTATTTTTAGTAGAGACACGGTTTCACCATGATGGCTGGGATGGTCTTGATCTCTTGACCTCGTGATCCAGTCTCCTTGGCCTCCCAAAGTGTTGGGATTACAGGTGTGAACCACCACCCCCAGCCAACTCTCTGCTTTTAAGGGCTCATGTGATCAGATGAGGCCCACCTGAATATTCTATCTTAAGGTAAACATCATAATGGAAATAAGACTATATGCACAGGCTCTGGGAGTTGAAGGAAACATCTTTGGTGAGGATTTTAGAAATTTTGTCTACCATACCTGTGTGGGATTAGCAATTGGACAGTGTGGTTGTGGTTCACATGATCCAGTAAAAAAAGACAGTGAGAATGGAATTGTTCTTCCTATTGGGATTGTGGGTACAATCATATCTCATTTTAAGTTGATTTAAATAAAAAACAAATTGCAGGAAAAAAAAAACAAAACAACTCTACTTCCAAGACCAGAATGCTTTGATTAAATGAGAGTTAATAATGCAGGAATTAATATCTTTCAAAGATTTACAGAAAAATTTACCTCAAATGATGTTTAAAAAACATAAAACAAAGCAAAAAAAAAAAAAACCCAAAAAAACAAAACAAAACAAAACAAAAAACCCAAAAAATAAAATTAAAAAAAAAGGAAACCTTTTGGTAAATCTGAAGACAGTGAAGTTATCAACACTTTATACAACTATTTTCATGTTGCCAATAAATTGCATACATGTTGACCAAAGGACTGTGATGAAATAAAATAATTTATCTACTCTTAGATATTTACAAGGGGAAACATAAAAATAAAATATTGGATGGCCGTGATTTTCCATGGTTTAAAAGAAAACAGTAAATTAGAAAATCCTGTTTTCTTAAGAAAACATTGCCTAATAAAATTACCGGGTCTTTTATGAGATTTCCCTGCTCCCTTGGATTTCCACCCAATCCAACGTGCACATCATGTTCTTATGAATCTTATTTAAAAACTCTCATAGGAAGAATTTTTTTTTACAAAAAAATTGGAGCAGATTGAAGTTAATTATGTAAACCATTATAATTTAACAAAATTCCATATAAGACACATTCAAATGGGCACACAATGATTTGATTCTATGATTACGTTCTTTGGGAATTTAATGGACATTCCATTCTGAGAGAAAATATAAAACTGAATTACTGAAAGAAAGTAAATCTGTTTCTGGATTCAACCTAAACACAAACATTATTTGTTCCTGCTTAGCAGTGGGTAAATAAATGATTTAAAAATTTTGAAGATACTCAGTGAAACCTGAGTGAGTTTCCATTTCTGTTTTCTCATAAGAAATTTGTTGGTAAGAATAAAAGGGAAAGCTTGGAAATTACGAATTATTGGAAGAGCCTTATATGTTTCATATGTGATTGTAACATAAAACAAACTTTAATGACATTTGATTTATTATTTTTAAGAAATATTATATATGCATTAGTATTTTTTGTTTTTCAAATTTTAATAGTGTTATATTGGTTACTACAAATTCAGTCTGATTATTATTCATGAATCTTTTCCTATATAATGTTAAAGTCAAGTTATATTATAAATAGGCAAAGTTCAGGAGGAGCTTTTCCTTCTTTGCCCTTTTTATCCTTAAAAAAACAACTTTTTTCTTTTAATTTCACAG
Organism: Cheracebus regulus; assembly: GCA_963574635.1. Classification (NCBI taxonomy): domain Eukaryota; kingdom Metazoa; phylum Chordata; class Mammalia; order Primates; family Pitheciidae; genus Cheracebus; species Cheracebus regulus. Next base: position 34,530 of record CAUYQU010038767.1, read on the forward strand.
TTCTAATATAATACCATAACACGTTCTTATTCATGAGAACTTTTATTCAATTATCTCATTTAAAAATGCTTATATGAGTCAAATTTAATTGTTTACCAGCATGTGTAATTTACTTCTAGTTTCGAATAAGCTATGATGCTATGATTACAAAAAACTCATTTATCAGAGTGTCATTAGTTCAAAATATATAAATATTTAACATAACTAACTGGAGTTAACTGGAGTTGTGAAGACATAATGGAATTTCACATTAATAAACATTAAATAGGCATTGAGGCAAGAACAATATTTAGTTTAAAAGTAATAATTTGTCCTTATTTCATTTACTACTATCTTATCTTTTAAGATATATCTAGCATGTATATTTATAAAATATAGAACATCGCATAGAAATAGATCACCTTTCTCTAAAGCAATGTTAAGTGTTCATCATTCATTCATTCATTCAATCACTAAAAACGTACTGAGCATCAACTATGTACCAGACACTGTGCAGGAGGTGATAATAATAGGTGGTGGTGTTGATGAGGAAGAGGCACACAGGTGGAAGAAAGCAAGGAAGTAAAGAAGACCAGAAAGAATCGACCAGAGAGACAGGAGAACTGGAGTATGACGTCAAAAGCCTGAAAAGAGGGAGATTTTTGTTTTTTTTATTTTACTTTATTTTTTTATTTTGAGAAGGAGTCACACTCTATCGCCCAGGCTGGAGTGCAGTGGCTCTATCTTGGCTCGTTGCAACCTGTAGCTAATTTTTGTATTTTTAGTAGAGCCAGGGTTTCAGCATGTTGCCCAAGCTGGTCTCAAACTCCTGACCTCAGGTGGGCCTCCCAAAGTTCTGGGATTGCAGCTGTGAGCCACTGCACTCCATCTGGGAGTATTTTTAAAAAGTGTTTAACTGTGTCAAAAACCCTGAAGGAATTAAGAAAAAGGATACTGAACATTTTTCATTATATTTGCTAATTTGGAGGTCATTAGTGGCTTTGCAAGAATAGTTTTAGAGGAATAATAAGAGCTAAAGCCAAATTAAAGGCCATTAAGGAGTAAGTGGAGACAGCCTGGGTAAACAATTCTTTTGAGAAGGTTGACTATCAAGGGCAGTACCTCAGAAACACTATATAGTCAATGATTTTAGAAGTAGATTAAAGAACCTAAATTGCTTGCTTTTTCTCCCATTGAGAAGAATTCTTTTAGGCCCAGTGCGGTGGCTCACACCTGTAATCCCAGCACTGTGGGAGGCCGAGGTGGGCGGATCACGAGGTCAGGAGTTCAAAGACCAGCCTGGCCAACATGGTGAAACCCCGTCTCTACTAAAAATACAAAAATTAGCTGGGCATGCTGGTGCGTGCCTGTAATCCCAGCTACGTGGGAGGCTGAGGTAGGAGAATTGCTTGAACCAGGACCCGGGAGGCAGAGGTTGTGGTGAACCGAGATTGCGCCACTGCAGTCCAGCCTGGCGGACGGACCGAGATCCCATCTCAGAAAAAAAAAAAAAATTATTTAGTTATCCTCCCCTAGATTTTGGGCTGGTCTTAGTGACTTGCTGACCAATGGAATGTGGCAAAATGATGTTTCTGGGCTTCGGAGGATAAGTCATTAAAAACTGTGCAGCGTCCACCGGGACGTCCTGGAGTTTTTGCTCTTGGAGCCATGAACCAACATGTAAAAAGTCTGAGAACTGAGACTGTTCTGAGAAAGCCACAGGAAGAGGATACACAGAGAGGGGTGCCTGGATAGCGCCATCTGTTCCAGCCATCCTGGTGCAGGCAACAGGCCTTGAATGGAAAAGTCATTGTGATTGCAGTCTCAGCAGATGTGATATGAAGAACGGAGAAACTCAGCTCACTCAGCCAAATACGGCCCAGCTGAGCTATACCAACCATCTCCACCCTGCTGAAGCATCCATTCTTATGGAGCGGAGAAAAATCATTACCACTGTGCTCTGCCCCAATTCCCGATCTACAGTACAATGAATGTAATAAAACTGTTGTTTTATGTCTCTAAGTGTTGAGGAGGTTTTTCCACGGTGATAAATAACTGGAACAACCTTATGCATAGTAGCTGTTTCACAAATGTTTATTTGATTTAATACTATGATTCACAAAAATTCAATTTATTTGATTTATTAAACGAAGCACATGCTTAAATCGGAAATATATACAACATAAAATTTACTTAAGATGAATGTATAATCCAGGATTCCAATTATTTAATTGGTCATTTGCCCTACTAGTCAAAATTAGTGAAAATTTTTATATACTTAAATTATTCACACTCAAATTATTGAAAGTTTCTGTATTTTTAAAGCAACTTTTATGTCCCCAGATTTTGAAAAATGTTCTGTATTGACTTGATATATATTTACTTTGTTCCAAGCAATATTCTAAAGGCTTAAGGTGTATCCAATCATTTAACCTAAGAACAACCATGCCAGAAAGGTATCATTTTAATCTGCATTTTACAGGAGAATAAATAGAAGCACCAAGAAGTTAAATAATATTGTCAAGGTTATACAGCTAATGTCTGATCAAACAGGGATTTGAATCCAGATACTTCGGTTCCAGAACTTCCAGTCTTGCTAGATGACAGTCCTGGCACCTTCCCCAACACATGCACGTGGTTTCAGTCCTTTTTTCTCAGCAGCTGGGTGAGAAAAAGTGTAGTTGATTGAAGTCCTTGACTAGCAAGATTGAAGGAAAGTGAAGGAAAACTTTGGAACTGGGGGCACTTCCCAGGCCAAGGATAACAGTGAGAGCTTAGAGAAAAGGAGATGGTTGCTCAGAGGGAAGAAGTCAAAGAAGCTTCCGATTTTGTATCTCAGCCCCGGTCTGATCCTTACTCCCTCCTGTGCTGAAATGATTGATCTACTGAGCTTAAGTCAGTTCCAGAATGTATTTAAGGTATCATATCTGCTCCAATATAAAATATTTTAGTCCCTTTTCACTTAGAGCTTCCGATACATTTTGGCTACGCTATATAAAGTCTGAATGTGAGGTCACACATCCAAATGCAATTTAATTGTTTAGCTTCACAGTCTTACGCACACACAACTCAATATTCACAGCCGAATTTAGGAGAAATACAACCTCCCCTTCTCCCAAAGTGGCATAATCACTGGAATGTAGGCCCTATACTGTTCTTCAGGAAGATCTTGGCAGCTTTCAAATATTCCTCAGCAATATTATCCCACATCAACCTTCAAGGGACTGACTTTGGACTGCTACCAAAGCTTTGTTGTGTGCTACCCAGAAATACAACTCTCAGAGGTGAATTCTTGAAACTTCCTCTAAACGGATTATTCCCATCAGGAGAAGCATTATGTGTTAGAGGTGACTACGGATAGAGGTGGCAGGAGTTAATTCCACAGCAGGAAAAGCAACCTGCAGTTTTTTATGTCAGCTGGACTTTATCCTGGTGAAAGAATAGTATGTGAAATAAAAAATCTTACAAATGGAATCGTATAAAGAACAAAATGTCTCTTTTTCTACACAATTATTGATATGATTTGGCAGTGCCCCCACACAATCTCATCTTGAAATGTAGTCCCCATAATCCTCCTGTGTTGTGGGAGGGACCTGGTAGGAGGTAATTGAATCATGGGGGTGGTTACCCTCAGGCTGTTCTTGTGATGATGAGGGAGTTCTCATGAGATCTGCTGGTTCCAGAAGGAGCTTTTCCTCCTGTTGTTCTGTACTTCTTGCTACCACCATGTGAAGAAGGACGTGTTTTCTTTCCCTTCCACCACGATTGTAAGTTTCAGACTTCCCCAGCCATGCTAAACTGTGTCAATTAAACCTCTTTTCTTTATAAATGACCAAGTCCTTGGTATGTCTTTATTACCAGCACAACAATGGACTAATACATTTATTAAATTATGTTTCGGATAAAGAAGGGGTGATCAGCAACACCCTCACCATCAAGTATATCTTTGGTGTAACTGTCTTTGAATGGGGAAGAAAGTATCATTGTATATGTGTATGTAGGCACGTGTGAGCTTCTCATATGGAGGAAGCAAGGCAAAGAAGGGGAAGATGAGGCCCTAAAAGACACACATATAGATGAGTGTGCTGGGGGAGTAAGAGTAGAGGTGCAAAAGAAGAGGGAGATCAGTAAATAATAAAAAGGAAAAGTCGAGAAACTTTTCCTAGGTAAAACCTAGGAAAACCATTCAGGACATAGGCATAGACAAGGACTTCATGCCTGTTATTTTTATTGAAGTTCTAGATAAACATTAGCTATTCATGTACAGTCAGGAAGAAAGGTGACATCCTGTACTCTTTGGAATACTGTCTCTAGAGTCT
>CAUYQU010038769.1:0-10423 GCA_963574635.1 Cheracebus regulus
TTATTTTTACTCTTTTTTTATACTTCTTCCACACTAAAAAAAAAAAAAAAAAAAAAAAAAAAAAGATCAAAAGTAAAAATTCTGACTTTATACCTTCAGGAATTAAAAAATAAAGCAAGCTAAAACCAATGCTAGCAGAAGATAGAAAATAATATTAGGGTGATAGTAAGTGGAATAGATCATACCAAAATAAGAAAATTTGTGAATCCAAAAGTTGGTTCTCTGGTCAGATCAATAAAAGTAACAAAAGTTTAATGAATTTACCAAGAAAAAAAAACAGAAGACTAAAATTTTTAAATCAGAAATAAAATAGAGAACATTACTACCAATGTACAGAAATAAAAATGATCATAATGAAATACTATACCAATTGTGTGTCAACAAGTTAGATAAGCAAGATTAAATGGACTAATTTCCAGGAAGACACAAACTAGAGCAACCAACTAAAAAGGAACTAAAAATCTGAATATATCTATAATAAATGAAGGCATTAAATTAGTAATTAAAAATGAAGTAGAGTCTAGGAGTATATGGCTCACTGGTGAGTTCTAAACATTTAAATAATTAGTAACCATCCTTCACAAACTTTACCAGAAATAAATTGAAGAGGAAGCCATATTTCCCAACTCATTTTATAAGAATATTTTTACCCTGGTATCAAAACCAGGCAAAGACATCATAAGAAAAGAAAATTACGGATGAATATCTCTTATGAAAATAGATGCAAAAATCTTCAACAAAATGCTAACAGAAAAATCAAGCAATGTATAAGAAAAATAATACAGCGTAATCAAAATGGATTTATCATAGAGATTCAGGGTTGATTAAACATGTGAAATTAAACAATGTAATATACAACACTAATTGAAAAACAGACAAAAGCCTCATAATTATCTCAATAGAGACATTAAAACTATTTGAAAAAATCAACATCATTTTTGATAAGCACTCAACACATTGGTAATAAAAGGAACTTCCTCAACCTGGTAAAGGTCATCTCTGAAAAAGCTACTCATTATATAATATTTAATGTGAAAGGCTTAAAGCTTTCTCCCTAAGATTGAGAAAAGGCAAGTATGTTCCTTTCTGTCAATTTTATTCAACATTGTACTTAAGATTCTAGCCAGAGATATTAGGCAAGCAAAAGAAATGAAATGCATCTAGATTAAAATTTAAGAAGCAAAACTCTTTATTTGCAGATAACATGATCTTGTACTTAGAAAATCCTAAGGAATACAGACACACAAACATGTGCATGCACACACACACACACACACACACACACGCACAAGACTATTAGAGCTAACAAAGTATTATATATAGTAAGGTTGCAGGATACAAGAGCAATTGAAAAAGCAATATTTCTATACAATTGCAATAAACAATTTGAAAATGAAATTAAGAAAACAATTTCGGCCAGGCGCGGTGGCTCATGCCTGTAATCCTAGCACTTTGGGAGGCCGAGGTGGGTGGATCACCTGAGGTCAGGAGTTCAAGACCAGCCTGGCCATCATGGTGAAACCCCATCTTAAAAAAAAAAAAAAAAAAAAACAATTTCATTTTAAATAGCATCAAAAATAATAAGATACTTAGAATAAACTTATAAAAGAAAGAAATGTGAGATATGCACAAGGAAACTCCAAAACATCTTTGAAAGAAATTAAAGAAAATCTAAGTAAGTAGGAAAACATCCTGTGTTTATGGACTGAAAGACTAAATACTATTTAAAATGTAATACAAAACAATATGATCTACAAAATCAATGCAATCCTTACATAAATTGCAGCTCACCTTTTTCCTAGAAATTTACAAACTGATTCCAAAATTCATATGTAAGTTCAAGGGACCCAGCAAAGCCAAACAGTTCTTAAAAAATAGGAACAAATTTGGAGGACTCACATTTTTGGATTTTAAAACAGTACAAATAACAGTAGTCAAAACAGTGTGATACTGGTATAAGGAAAAACATAGATCAATGGAATAGAATTGAAAGTCCAGAAGTAAATTGTCACATTTATAGTAAGTTAATTTTCAACAAGGGTATCAAGATAATTTAATGGAGGAAGAATAGTTTACTCAACAAATAGCTCTGTGATAACTAGATAACCATAAGCAAAAGAACAAAATGAAACTTTCACCACATATCATATTTAAAAATTAGCCCAAAAGTGATTACACACCAAAAGGTAAGAGCTAAAACTATAAAATTATTAGGGAAAAATGGCAAAATTATTTGTGGCATTGGATTAGGCAATGATTTCTTAGATATGATAGCAGCAGTTCAAGCAACAAAAGAAACAGATAAATAGGACTGCATAAAGATTGCATCTGTGTTTATTAAGTAGACATTAGGATGAAAGTGAAAGGACAAACCTCACTGTGGAAGAAAATATTTGCAAATCACATATCTGATAAGGGTCTAGTATATAGAATATGTAACAAACTAAATAATAAAAAGACAAATCATGTAACTTAAAAATGAAGGGTCAGAATAAACATTTTTTCAAATAAAGTGTACAAATGATCAATAGGCACATGAAAAAAATGCTCAATATCAGTAGCCATTAGAGAAATACAAATTAAAACTGCAATAAAAACTTCTTCAAACCCACTAGAATGTCTATAACAACAACAACAAAATACCACAGAAAGTAACACGTATCAAAGAAGATGCAGAGAGATGGGAACCCTCATATATTGGTGGAATATAACATGATATACTCACTGTGTAAAACAGTTTAGTGGTTCCTCAAAGGGTTAAACAGTTACCAAATTACTCAGTAATTTTACTTTTAGGAATATGCATTGAAGAATTGAAAACATACATCCATACAAAAAATTGTTCACGAATGTTCATAGAATCATTACTTATATTAGCTAACAAGTGAAACAACCCAGATGTACATCAAAAGATGAAATGGATAAATAGATTGTGTTATATTCATGCAATGGAATATTGTTCAGCCATAAAAAATGAAATATTGATGCATGTTACAACATAAATAAAACTTGAAAACATCAAGCTAAGACAACATAAATAAAACTTGAAAACATCAAGCTAAGAAGTCAGACACAAAAGGCCACATATTTTATGATTCCACTTATATAAAATGTCCAGAACAGGCAAATTCATTGACACAGGAATATTAGTGGCTGCCAATGGATGGGAAAAGGGAAATTGGGAGTAATGTTAATGAATACAAGAGTGATGAAAATATTCTGGAATTAGATAGTGGTGACTGTTGCACAGCTTTGTAAATTGTATACTTCAAAGTGGTTGGTTTTATGCTATGTGAATCACATCTCGATTTTAAAAATGTATAGGGAAGAGAAAGTTTCAGCACAAGTCACTAGCTGTTATTAGTCTATACTCAAGAAAGACTTTCGTCTTTACTAAATATTTGTATATTTATAATGAATATCCTTATCTACTTTTATACTTCATAGAAGATATGAAAGGATTTACTTTAATCATGCATATCAAATGTTTAAAATTAAAATTAAAATCCTGCAAAACCTGAAAAAGAAAGGGGAACTTTTGGCAATTGAGAATCAGATATAGTTCTGAGTTTATTGGCAATCAAGACAAAAAAGGAAATAATAAAGTGTATTATAGTTATAATCCAATATGTGAAAACATACTACTCATTGGGATTGAGAAAATTTTCTTGTGTCCTCCTAAGAGAAATGATAGATCTTTAAGTGGGATAACATAAAGTTATTAGTGTTAGAACAGACAATTTATATAATAGTAATTTTCACTCAAGTTGATTAATTTTTCAGGTAACTGTTTTCTCACACTGATTCTTGAGAAGGGCAGTCTTGACAGATGACATCAGGTAAGCATATAAGTGGGTATTAAGCAGAAAACCAGTTGCATTGTGAAGCTCAGTTTGCGCAGAAAGAGTGAAGTTAGGTGAGTATGTGAATACGGCTGGGGCCTAGGCTGAAAATGCTGGTCAGTTTGTTTTGCTAGGCCCACTGGAGCCTTGGGACATTGACCTACTATCTGTCTGTGGTATAAGAACTGTGTTAGGGTAAGTATAGCTTTTAGCAAAGCAAATCCCTTGCCTTTGAGAGACATCAGTCATAAGTTCCAAATTTGCCATAAAAACATGAGGGAACAACTTCTCTCCCAGAAACCCTGGTGGTCCTCCTGATTATAAAAGGAAGAGCACTAGGAAGTCCTGCCTGTAAGGAAACTTGAGTCCTTCAGAATTTTACCTTTGGAGAAATGAGAGTTAGTTGATCCAATTTACTTTGATTCTTCCCTAAAGTTAGACTAACTTGCCACTGAAGGACCCTTCCAGGGGCAGACCTGCCACTGACTTTCATCTCCTGCAACCAGGTGGGCCATCTGTCCTTCTGGCTGACATCTGGCTGTTGTATAAAATAGAAGTCATGCACAGATATCCTTTTCCAGTGACTGGCTGATACCTAAAAATAGAGGTGACCACATTGTCCCAGGATTCCTCCAAAGCTGTCACAAAGAAAGACGTAGTAATCTATTGGAAACAAGAGTTGACCGTTATTCTCCTGAATTACTCAACCTTGTAACTTTTAGTGGAGTGCTGTTAGCCTTTTCCAGTGGGCTGACATTAATGTCAAAGGTTTCTTCTGGGCCTGGAATGATAGCTCTGCTGAAAGCTAATCCTAAGGTTGTCTCTACATAGCTGATAAGGGGGGAAAAAAAAAAGACACCGATGCTAGAGTTTTCAAAATAAATGACCCTAACTTATGCTGACATTTTCTGCACTTTATTTTAAAAATCTAAAGGAAAACTGTTTGTCATTGAAGTCTGCTGAAATGCAGACTACTTAAAAGGAAAATATGTAAACTTTTAAAAGCAATCCGGAAGCACTAAAAAAATCGAACCTATGTTCAAAACAACCTGCAGACACCTAGAATTCAGACTTCTGACCTGTGAGACAAAGAACTGTGAGACAATAAATTTCTGTTGTTTAAGCCATCCAGTTTGTGGTACATTGTTATGATTACTCTAGGAAACTAGTACAATAAATTTAACATTTCATAATTACAGTCATGTGCTACATAATGATATTTCAATCAATGATGGACCACATACATAATAGTGGTTTCAGAAGGTTATAATTGAGCTGAAAAATTGTTATCACCAAGTGACATGGTAACTACTGTAACATCACAGTACAACATATTATGTGTTTGTAGTGATGCTGGCATGAAAAAAAAAACCTATTGCACTGACAGTCATTATAAAGTACAATATAGAACATACAATTATGTACAGTAGTAAGACTTGATAATGATAAACAACTGTTACTGGGTTTGAATTTATTATACTATACATTGTATTGTTATTTTAGAGTGTCCTTTTTCTCTTTATGATGAAAAGTTAACTGTAAAACAGCCTCAGACATGGCCTTCAGGAGGTATTCCAGAAGAAGGCATTGTTATCATAGTAGATGACAGCTTCATGCATGTTATTATCCCTAAAGATCTTCCAGCGGGATGACATGCAGAGAAGGGAGACAGTGATATTGGTTATTTATGATCTTGATATTGTACAGGCCTAGGTTCATGTGTGAGTTTGTGTGTTAACATTTAACAAAATGTTTAAAATGTTAAAAAATTAAAAACAGAACAAAGCTTACAGAATAAAGATATAAAGAAAATATTTTTGTGCAGTTGTACAATGTGTTTGTGTTTTAAGGTAAATGTTATAGCAAAAATGTTATAGCAAAAAAATTTATAAAGTTAAAAAGTTACAGTTAGCAAAGAACAATTTATTAATAAAGAAAATTGTTAACATAAATGTACTGTAACTCAAGTGTACAGTGTTTATAAAGTCTACATCAGAGAACTTTATTGTCCTACAGCTTCATATTCATTCACCACTCACTCACTGACTCAACCAGAGCAACTTCCAGTCCTGCAAGCTCCATTCACGGTAAGTGCCCTAGAGAGGTGTACCATTTTAATCTTTTATATGATATATTTACTGTACTTTTTGTTTGTTTATGTATATTTAGATACACAAATATGTACCACTGTATTACAATTGCCTCCAGTATTCAGTACAGTAACATGCCATTTAGGTTACACAAGTGTGTAGCCTAGGTGCAGTAGTCTATATCATATTACCTTAGGTATGTAGTAACCTATACCTTCTAAAGTATCTAGGGCTCTAATTCTATAAAATGATAAAATAAATAGCTGTGTTACAGTAGTCCTAGAAACAGTTTGTATTATTAATACTAAATCAACCTAGAGAGTCATTGAGGTTGAATAAGAATGACAAATGTCAGTGCATTATGAATAACAAATGAAAAGGGAAAAATGCTATAGTAGACTTCAGATGTAGGCTGCTTTGGGAGTGGCATTCTCATGTAGACATTCTTATTTGGCTCATATGTAATCCATGCATGAAGGCATAACATTTGTTGACAGCAAAATTCCAGTGTGCCAACAAGTGTGCAATTTGAACCCAGTAGCTTCTTAGGGAAACATATTAGGTTGGTGCAAAAGTGATCACAGTTCTTGTGATTACTTTTAATAACAACTATCTCATAAAAGTGTTTTTAAGGTTAAATATAAAGTTCTCATAATAGTACCTGATACACAAAGTATGTGGTTTTAATGGCAAAAACCACAATTACTTTTGCATCCACCTTAAGGGGAGGGATTCATTTGACAGTGAAACATTGAAGTAACTGTAGATTAAATGACTTTTAAGTCATTCAGTGGGAGATTCTTCCAGACATCATTCAAATTAGAAATTATCTTATTTCTATGCAAAGTGAGGCACGTATATATAACAGCAGTGCAAGCAGACATATTGGTAGAATACCATTTACTTATACATGCTTATATACAATATTATATGCCATTTCATTATTAAAATGTCATTCTGTTACATATTAAAAATTTTGAGCACTGTGTGTATGTATATGTGTGTGCATATGGATCTTATTTTGTACACTGTGAAAACACACATACTCCAAGAGAGGGGATCACAGTTTAAGATTTTTTAAATGTATTTATTATACTTCAACTTCTGGGGTACCTGTGCAGATCGTGCAGGTTGCTTACATAGATACACATGTGCCATGGTGGTGGTTTGCTGCATGCATCGTCCCGTCATCTACATTATGTATTTCTCCTAATGCTATTCCTCCACAATCCCCTCAACCCCTGCTATTCCTCCCCTAGTCCCCCACACCCCAGGCCCCACTGTGTAATGTTCCCCTCCCTGTGTGTGTGTGTTCTCATTGTTCAACACCCACTTCTGAGAGAGAACATGTGGTGTTTGGTTTTCTGTTCTTGTGTCATTTTGCTGAGAATGATAATTACCAGTTTCATCTATGTCCCTGCAATGGACGTGAACTCATCCTTTTTATGACTGCATAGTATTCCACAGTGTATATGTGCCATGTTTTCTTTATCCAATCTATCATTGATGGGCATTTGGGTTGGTTCCAAGTCATTACTACTGTGAACAGTGCTGCAATAAACATACGTGTACATCTGTCTTTATAATACAATGATTTATAATCATTTCGGTATATATCCAGTAATGGGATTGCTGGGTCAAATGGTATTTCTAGTTCTAGATCCTTGAGGAATCCCCACACTGTCTTCCACAATGGTTCAACTAATTCAAACTCCCATCAACAGTGTAAAAGCATTCCTATTCCTCCACATCCTCTCCAGAATCTGTTGTCTCCTGCTTTTTAATGATCCGCATTCTAACTGTTGTTAGGTGGTATCTCAATGTTTGATTTGCATTTCTCTAATGACAAGTCATAATGAGCTTTTTTTTCATGTTTGTTGGCTGTAAATTTCTTCTTTTGTAAAGTGTCTATTCGTATCCTTTGCCCACTTTTTGATGGGGTTGTTTGCTTTCTTCTTGTAAATTTGTTTAAGTTCTCCATAGATTCTGGATATTAGCCCTTTGTCAGATGTGTAGATCGCAAAAATTTTTTCCCATTCTGTTGGTTGCTGGTTCACTCTATTGATAGTTTCATTGTGGTGCAGAAGCTGTTAAGTTTAATTAGATCCCATTTGTCTATTTTGGCTTTTGTTGCCATTGCTTTTGGTGTTTTAGTCATGAAGTCCTTGTCCATGCCTAATCCTGAATGGTATTGTCTAGATTTTCTTCTAGAGTTTAAATGGTGTTAGGCTTCATGTTTAAATCTTCAATCCATCTAGAGATAATTTTTGTATAAGATGTAAGGAAGGGATCCAGTTTCAGCTTTTGCATATGGCTAGCCAATTTTCCCAACACCATTTATTAAATTGGGAATCCTTTCCCCATTACTTGTTTTTGTTTGGTTTGTCAAAGATCAGATGGTTGTAGTTGTGTGTCATCTTTTCTGAGGCCTCTGTCCTGTTCCATTGGTCTATATTTCTGTATCTCTGTTTTGGTACCAGTACCATACTGTTTTGAGTACAGTAGCCTTGTAATATAGTTTGAAGCCAGATAGTGTGACACCTCCAGCTTTCAGCTTTTTTTTTTTCTTATGATTATCTTCACTATACAGGCTCTCTTTTGGTTCCATATGAAGTTTAAGGTGTTTTTTTGCAAGTCTGTGAAGAAAGTCATTTGTAGCTTGATGGGGAAAGCACTGAATCTATAAATTGCTTTGGGCAGTATGGCTATTTTCACAATATTGATTATTCCTAACCAGGAGCATAGAATGTTTTTTCATCTGTTTGTGTCCTCTCTTATTTCCTTGAGCAGTAGTTTGTAGTTCTCCTTGAATAGGTCCTTCACACCCCTTGTTAGTTGTATTCCTAGGTATTTTATTCTCTTTGTAGAAACTGTAAATGAGAGTTCACTCAGGATTTGGCTCTCTGTCCATTATGATATATAGGAATGCTTGTGATTTTTGTCCATTGATTTTGTATTCTGAGAATTTGCTGAAGTTGCTCATCAGCTTAAGAAGATTTTGGGCTGAGATGATGGGGTTTTCTAAATATACAATCATGTCATCTGCAAACAGGGAAAATTTGACGTCCTCTTCCCATTCAAATATGCTTTATTTCTTTATCTTGCCAGATGGCCCTAGCCAGAACTTCCAATACTATGTTGAATAGGAGTGGTGAGAGAAGACATCCTTGTCTTGTGCTAGTTTTCAAATGGAATGCTTCCAGTTTTTGCCCATTCACTATGATATTGGCTGTGGATTTGTCATAAATAGCTCTTATTATTTTGAGATACGATCCATCGATATCTAGTTTATTGCAAGTTTTTAGCATAAAGGGCTGTTGAATTTTGTAGAAGGCCTTCTCTGCATCTATTGAGATAATCGTGTAGTTTTATCTTTGATTCTGTTTATGTGATGGAGTACATTTATAGATTTGTGAATGTTGAAGCAGACTTGCATACCTGGGATAAAGCCAACTTGATTGTGATGGATAAGCTTTTTGATATGCTGTTGGATTGGGTTTGTTAGTATTTCATTGAAGACTTTTTGCATCAATATTCATCATGGATATTGGCCTGAAATTTTCTTCTTTAGTTGTGTCTCTGCCAGGTTTGGTATCAAGATGATGTCAGCTTCATTAAATGAGTTAGAGAGGATTCATTTTTGTATTGTTTGGAATAGTTTCAGAAGGGATGATACCAGCTCCACTTTGTATATCTGGTAGAATTAGGCTGTGAACCCATCTGGTCCTGGATGTTTTTTGTTTGGTAGGCTATTAAATGCTGCCTTAACTTCAGACCTTGTTATTGGTCTATTCAGGGATTCAATTTCTTCCTGCTTTAGTCTTAAGAGGGTGTAATTGTCCAGGAATTTATCAATTTCTTCTATATTTACCAGTTTATGTGCATAGAGTTGTTTGTAGTAATCTCTGATGGTAGTTTGTATTTCGGTGGAATTGGTGATGATATCCCCTTTATCATATTTTACTGCGTCTATTTGAATCTTCTCTCTTTTCTTTTCCATTAGTCTGGCTAGTGGTCTATCTATATTGTTGATCTTTTCAAAAAAAAAAAAAAAACAGCTCCTGGATTTGTTGATTTTTTGAAGGGTTTTTGTGTCTTTATCTCCTTCAGTTACGCTTTGATCTTAGTTATTTCTTGCCTTCTGCTAGCTTTTGAATTTGTTTGATCTTGCTCCTCTATTTCTTTTAATCATGACATTCAGGTGTCAATATTATATTTTTCCTCACTTCTCTGGTGGTCATTTAGTCGTATAAATTTCCCTCTAGACACTGCTTTAAATGTGTCCCAGAGACTCTGGTACATTATGACTTCATTCTCATTGGTTTCAAAGAACATCTTTATTTCTGCCTTCATTTCCTCATTTATCCAGTAGTCATTCAGGAGCAGGTTGTTCAGTTTCCATGTAGTTGTGCGGTTTTGACTGAGTTTCTTAATCCTGAGTTCTAATTTGAATGCACTGTGGTCTGAGAGACTGTTTGTTATGATTTCCAT
>CAUYQU010038771.1:0-19495 GCA_963574635.1 Cheracebus regulus
GAGAAATGCCAGATATAGGTGAAGGGGAGGAAGGCAACAAATTACACTGCCACGTGTGTACCTATGCAACAATATTGTATGTTCTTCACATGTACCCCAAAACCTAAAATGCAATAAAAAATAAAATTAAAAAAAAATGTAAAGCAAAGATGTATGAACTTAAAAGAATATTGTTTTTAAATATAGTTCACAAGTTACTGGTTACAGACACTGTGAACTTTTGGAGTAAAATATAAATAAACATAATCCTGTACTTAGCAATTTACAAATTAAAATAATCTTTATAGAAATTCCATTCTGTTTTTAGTAATAACTATGCTCTTAATTCTTGGGAATGTACTGCAATGTCAGTTTTCTTTCTATTATTTATTTAATGAGGCCCAGTTGTTCTTGAGATTTTTCTTGTCATTGGTTTGTTTTATGTAAGCTTATTAAATTTTTAGATGTCATATTTTACCATTAGTTGTGTTCTATTACTAGTTTCTCCAAATAAACTAATGTCCCAAAAGCAATCCTGAGTCATAATTACAATTATAAGAATAGAAACACAATGTGACAACACATATGATATACTAAATATTCATCATGAATAGGATTTGAGTGAAAATATAGGGTGTGAATACATATCCGTCAGTAAGTATGATTGTAAAGATTTCAAAGAAATCTGTTTAAAAATGGGGCAAATAAGAAGTATAAGCCTCACTCTCAGAAATCTGGACTACATTGGATTCCAATAATTCATTTGCCTCAAGTTTTTAACATATTACTTACAAAACTTTGCCAAGTTATGATTTTTTTGAACAAGTGCAAAATTACATTTCCCTGTACAAACTTGATTAACCCTGTAATTGTTTGTAGAGCAAACAAACAACTTTAGCATTATTATTCAAAATTGCATTTCTCAAAGCAAAAAGAAGAATAATTGCTATTTCCAAAAATTTTGTAGAAACAATTGTAGAAATAACTACAAATATCATCAGAAAACAAAGTGAGTTATTAGCAACATTTCTTTGTTAAATAATGAGTGATGACACAGTAAATTAATGACATATTCTGTAAAAGCAATTACTTTCCAATATGTATTCTAACAGATATTTTATAGCTGTATTAATGTGCAGAGTATGAATTTGCTCTTGGCATATGTGCAAACGCAGCATGAGGAAGGTGTGCAATGGTGATTCAGCTTCAGCTATATGAGGTTTAAGAAAGAACATATTTATTTTAATTAAAAGGATTTTGCATTGACTTTCAATCCATTCTCTTAGTCTTGTTTACACTGTGTATTGAAGGAAATGGTGAAAATTATGGTTATGATCTAATCACTATCAGACCATGTCGTTCTTTTCAAGATGCAAAGAGATTTACACAGTTCTGTTTATCTATCCTGAGGTCAGCTGACCATTGAGGGCAAGACAATTTCCCGAGTGTTGGAAATAAAACAAACAACAATAACAACAAAGAAACAACAATAAAAACAATAGCTTCTTGATACTAAATACACGGAAAGGAGTACCATGATTTCAAGGGACATGCCCAACTGGCTAGCTCAGTAATATGTCTTCTGCCCTAAAACGTCTGAACTCATTGCTTCAAGGCTGAAGGAGAAAGACTTCTTATCAGGCAAATATAACAGGATTTCATATGAAGATGAAAACTCAACAGTCTAAAGTTTGACATTCTTTGGATACTCTTTCTAAACATTTTTCCTTTGAGAAAGTATTTCTTTTAGACCAGTCTAAATAACAAACAGTTATTGGTGTCACTTATGGTAGAAAAACTTCCTATACCAGATGCACTTGTCCCAATCGTCTTCGGCACCCAAAGACATGTGGGCAACTGTTAATGAAGAGTAATAAACAGACTCATGGGCAATAGCATTTTCAACTCCATTCTGAGGTGAAGTTCCAATTACATTCGAGACTTAAGTTCTCTCAATTTTTTTCTAATCAAAGTTCCTGAGTCCAGTATTTACAATATTATAACATTAGCAGATCAGTGTCTATAACTCACCTTTTTCTGCTGTATCCTCTTTACCAGTTGGGGGAGGGCCTGCACATCCTTAGAGTTTGCTGATAATTGGCTGAACAATTTCTTCCAGTTCTTCCTCCTTAGCTTTGAAGTCTTCAATGTCAGCATCTTGGTGGCTTTCCAGCCATTCATTCTTTTCTTCTACAGCTTTTTCCACAGTCTCCTTATATTCAGAGGAAAGTTTACCTCCTAGATTTTTCTTTATCTCCGATCTGATTCTTTAGAGAATAGGCATAACTTACCAACTCATTTCTAGTATCAATGTGCTCCTTGATCTTTTTGTCTTTCTCAGAAAACTTCTCAGGATCATTAACCATCCTTTCGATTTCTCCAGGTGTCACATGATTCTGGTCATTGGTAATTGAGATCTTATTTTTGTTCCCTGTACCCTTGTCTTCAGCTGTTACTCAAAGAATACCATTCACATTCGTCTCAAAGGTGATTTCAATATGTGGGACCTGACAAGGAGCAGGAGCAATTTCAGTCAGAACAGATGGATCCAGAAGATGATTGTCTTTTATCAGGGGTTGTTCCCCTTCATAGACATTGATTATAACAGTTGGTTGATTATCAGAATCTGTAGGAAAGATCTGAGACCTCTTGGTGGCCACCACTGTGTTCCTTGAAATCCATTTGGTCATGACACCTCCGACAGTTTCAATATCAAGTGTAAGGGAACATACATTAAGCAGTACCAGGTCACCTATATCTTGAACACCAGAGAGCATACCAGCCTGGACAGCAGCACCATATGCTACAGCTTCATCTGAGTTTATGCCATGGGATGGCTCCTTGCCATTGAAGAACTCTTTACCATTTGCTGCAAATTTGGGATTAGAGTAGAGCCACTAACAAGAACAATTTCATCAATATCAGACTTCCTCAAATCAAAATCTTCCAACACTTTCTAGACAGGATTCATAGTAGACTGGAACAAATCCATGTTTAGCTCTTCAAATTTGGCCTGAGTCAGGGTCTCAGAAAAGTCTTTTCCTTCATAGAAGGACTGTTTCAATTCTTGCTTGATGTTGAGATGACAGTGCCTGTTTGGCCTTTTCTGCCTTTCCCCAGAGTTTCTGCACAGCTCTGTTGTCTTTCCTGACATCTTAGCAGTCTTCTTTTTGTGCAGCTTGATGAAGTGTTCCATGACACACTGGTCAAAGTCTTCTGCACCCAGGGGTATATCCATTAATGGCCACAACTTTGAAGACAGCATTGTCAATAGTGAGAAGAAACATAGAAGGTTCCACCACTCACGTGGAACACCAGGATGTTCTTCTACCTCTCCCTTTCATCCAGGCCATAAGCCTTGGGCTCGTTGATGGTCTTCATAACATTTAGCCCAGCAATAGTTCCAGCGTCTTTGGTTGCTTGGCCTCGGGCATTATTGAAATAGGCTAGTATGGTAACAACGGCATGGGTTACTTTCTTTCCAAAATAAGCCTCAGTGGTTTCTTTCATTTTAGTGAGAACCATGGCAGAAATTTCTTCAGGAGCAAATGTCTTTTGTTTGCCTACCTCCAATATCAACCTGAATGAACGATTTAATTTTCTTTTCAACCACCTTGAACGGCAAGAACTTGATGTCCTGCTGCACAGATGGGTCGTTCCACGTGGGTGGATGAGCCGCTTGGTGTCGAAGACCGTGTTCTTGGGGTTGGAGGTGAGCTGATTCTTGGTGGCATCACTGATCAGACGTTCCGCTTCAGGAGTGAAGGCCACGTAGGACGGCGTGATGCGGTTGCCCTGATCGCTGGCGATGATCGCGCGGCCGGTCTTGAACACACCAATGCAGGAGTAGGTGGTTCCCAGGTCAGTGCCGACCACCGTGCCCACGTCCTCCTTTTTGTCCTCCTCCTCGGCAGCATCAGCATCGCGGCCACCGGGGAGAGCTTCATCTTGCCAGCCAGTCAGGCAGCAACCGGCAGGGCGTCGCCCTCAGAGCAGCCTGAGCTCCGCAGCACAGGAGCGCAGCGCGGTGACCCACCTCTCACTCTCGCCAAACAGTCCAATCTGTCGGTCTGTCTGTGTTGTGTCAGCCGCCATGGAGAAAGTGTTATATATACTTGATCGAATGTAAAAACCACAACCAAATGTGGCAAAAGCCGAGAGAAATAATTTCGGGAAGTGTAGGCAGTCAAAAATCAGATTTGGAGTCTCTATGTCGCCCTAAGCCTTCGAATTTTAACTGTGCCTGACTCACTGACTTGGCATTTGAAGGAGTGCTAGAAATGGCCCTTAATGGAAAATTATGAGAAAACATTCAGAATTTCTGAGCCATGTTCAATTTGAGTATTCTGAAGGGCTTCACAGTGTTAGAAATAATTGGCATTTACAGTAATTTATAGGTTTATGAGATTTTTCTAATTTGAGATTTAAAGTCAAAAAAGATGGAGAAACTGACATGCAAAACAAGCTATCTGCCATCAAGGATGAATAGACCTATGTTGGTGAAAATAGTTATAAATAATATAATTCCTGCCATTACATCAAACAATTGTGACTAGTCACTTTTAAAGGCTATGCTTTACATTTATTACTAAAAACATTGTATTGATTTCATTTACCTACAACTGGGGTCTGTATTGTCAAGTGCTCCAGCAGATCCTAAGCAAGAGCAAATATTGCAGGTGCCAGTTGTACTTGCCAGGCTTCCATAGATTCAGCCAGTGAGGAGACAACAAACCCAAATGATGTAGCCCTTTATTGTTCACAGCACAATAGACAGCATGAGCTTCAGGTTCACAGCAAATCTCCATGCCCCAGGTCCTATGGAGGTGATGTGGAGGAAGTCTAGATAGATATTATATACATGGCGGGTCTGTGTCACAACTGAGGAGCCTTGGAAATCTCGGACGCATAAGGGGACTTCAAGAAAACCTGCTCATCCTCCACTTTAAAGAGAGACATTATTCATATATGTTTTTTGGCCAGGAAACCAATCTGGCCTCTGATTCAGAGGGAGGCACTTTCTCTATCACCCTGGAAAATCTCCAGGGGAGGAGAGAGACCTAACTTTATGACCCTGGTGCATGAGCAAATCTGCTCTCTGCTCCCCCAGCAGCTTTGCAGATTTCCTTGAACAAAGCTGTTAATGCCTTTTGCTAAGAAGAACGAGCAGAAATACCAAAT
Organism: Cheracebus regulus; assembly: GCA_963574635.1. NCBI lineage: Eukaryota > Metazoa > Chordata > Mammalia > Primates > Pitheciidae > Cheracebus > Cheracebus regulus. Next base: position 5,161 of record CAUYQU010038771.1, read on the forward strand.
CCCTGGAGACTATATCCCCAACACACAAGTGCACCCAGTGCCCATAAATGGTGTATAGCTGCTGAGGGTTGAGCAAGATCAGAAGATTACATACATTTCATGCAAAAAAAAAAAAAAAAAAAAAAAAGATTTCTTCAGCCATAATTGAAGGCAATTGATACCATCTCAAGTGGCATTATTTTTAGTAATACTAATAAATGATGCAGAAACATGGAAACTATTTCTGACACCTTAGATATCCTTGCTCTAGCCTAGAACCTTTGGATATATTCCTCTCTAGTTTCAGGATTTAGTCACACACCTTCAAGGCCCTGTCCACAGGTAACATATTTGAGAATAATCCTTATATGACAAGGAACCTGATAATATCTAGCTAATTAAATGGTAGGAGATAAGAAGGAACTCTTCAGAGGTCTTCAATTTAGCACAAAACTTAGAGTTCTTCAATTGCCCTGAGGCTTTTACTCATGTGAGCATCAGTCACTAAGAAAATACAGAAAGATCTAAGCAAATCTGAGTTTTTTAACTGGGAGTGAGAGAGCTTTTTCTCTTCACCTCAGATCATACTGTTTCTGCTTTTAAGAATGGGACAACAGGGACAGATAACCCAAAAGGCTCCCCTCCAAATAGAAGCCCAGAAGACTGCACTGGCTCATAGAGTGCATTGCTGCTTGAATACAAGTTGGTAGTGGAAAGTTATAAGTGAGCAGTGTATCGGTTCTCAAATTCTTACAAAATAGAATAACACAGAGTGTGGCCAAATGATATCAATTCTCTGAGGAGGACAGATTGTTTAAAAAGGAGGGCCATACACCAAAGTAATGATTATTGAGGCAATTTTTCTACCCTCAAGAAGATCCTGAATTTAACACATAATTCACATTGGTGATTATGGTGCTTCAGAATTACTGTGTTTTCAAAGATTATTAAAACCAGAAATTGGCATTTGTCTTATTAAACCCTCAATAAAATCATAGACCCTTGCAAAGAACTTTAAATATTGGCTTGACATTTTTTTTGTATGTCTGACTAGTTTTAATATCTTCTACAATTTATAAGGAATTTAAGTGTTTTTCTTTTTCTGAAAATAAGTAATTTATTTTGTATAGATCATGTAGGTATCTTCTTATCTCATTGGGAAAAAAGTTACTTTCTAACTCTCCAGAGTTTGCAGCAAATATTTGAGTTAGTAGCTCTTTAGATCAACTGATCCTCAGATGACATGAAAACAAATATGAAACTTAATCATAGAAATATATTGCTCTTCAGCAATCCTTATTTCTCTAAGTACTTAATGTTGTTTGGAAGTATATATTACTCTATAATAAAACCTGTTTTGCTAGTATATGATAACCTATCAGATAAAATTTATTTGACATGTGCAGAATTCAAGATTGGTTAAGTATGGAAAGAAATTTTCCTAATGAAGTTATTGGATATAGTGATGGCAGAATATTTGTCATTTAAATAAAAGCTAAATTAAATAAAAAATAACCATTCACTCAGATGCCATATGTGTGCCATTACATTTATCTGAAAATATTAGTACTAGAGCCTTAGCTAGAATTAATGTATGCTGATGCAACATACAGAAAATACAAACAGAAGTAAGCCTCATCGTTGAGTTTTACTGATATTTTTACCCATTTCCAACACCCATCCTAGGTATCAAAATATAATTCTTAAAGAGTTTGGTGAAGAAAATAAAAATATTTGTTTAGAATGATCTACTGTATACTCTTAATGCATATTTTAAAATTTTTGTTTTGCTTTTTAAATTAAAACTGTGATAAAATATAATATGAAATTTATCATCTTAATCATTTTTAAGTTTATAGTTCAGTGACATTAAGTACATTCACTTAGTTGTGCCACTATTACTTCCTGCCATCCACAGAACTCTTTTTCTTTTGCTGTACTAATATTTTTAGACAACATACTCTATGTAGGTTTTGGTATTAGGATCCATTTATAATCACTAAGAATCTTGGAATTAGGTTTAGGCATTATGGCTAGCTGAGACTACAGGGGCAGGTCTGATGAGGTTTGGGCCTCTCCTGTGTATCTCAAATAGTCAGTTCAACATTGGGAGTTGATTCTTACTTTAGGGCCATACCACCAAGGGAATTCATGTTCGATTATGTCATTGCTTAAGCATATTATTCTGTATAAGTCTTTTATCAACTAATTTCTAGGGAAGGCTTGTTTTCTATCAATAGGTAGGCAAACTTCTTGCTACTATTTAACTGGTATAACCCTTTTAATTTCAGGCATAATCCACGTCTATCAGTGCATAGTGTGTCCTTTTTTGTTTTATGTATGTAACAATGGACATGTAATTATTTTGGTAGGAAGAATTACTTTCTCTTCAATGCGGAAACTAAAAGTGGATAACTATTCACCAAATAGGTATTACGGAAAGGTTGAAAAGAGATATGTGGTAAAAGCATATAGATAATATTTGAGGGAGATACTGTTTTCTCAGTTTATTTCAAATCAAATTTTGCAAATTCGTACCTATAATCAGTGGAGTGAGTGAAGGGATAGGAACTGTAAATGGAAAACTGAAGAATGATACAAGGAAAAGTTTTAAAATCTAATATCGTGGTGTTGAGCAAACCAGCTTTATACTTTATTAGTTTCTGCCACTGTTGTATTGAGCAAATATCTATATCTGACCTCAGGATTTTTTTAAAAAAATTCTTATGATTTCCTATCATTCCCTTCCCCCCACTAAGGAATTCTAGATTTCATACTTAACTTTGAAGATTCTCCTCCAAGTGGCTGGAATGTTCTCAAGTGAACCTCTTCCTGGAACACTTTCATTCTTCTTGCCTCTTTCCTCTTCTCCCTCCTTCAAGGGACTAACGACTAGTAGTTTTCTTTCCTAGCTCTTCTTAAATGTCACTTTCCCAAGATGTTTTTTTCCTTCTCTCCTAGACTTGATTAAATGTCCCTGTTATATGCTCCCATAAAATCCTGACCTTTATGTCTCATGAATTTCATTGTACTTTAGTTGAATCAGGGTTATGGTTGGCTTCTTCCTCTGCTGTATCTTACATTCCATGATGCTGGTTACCTGCTTATCTTGCCAATGCTGCATCACCCAGCACTGTGCTTGGTATATGGCATCAGCCTTGAATCATTTTGGCTCCAAAAGTTAAAAATGTATATGTAAATAAGACAACAATAATTCTGGGAGAAAACATAGGATATTTTCTTTATAACCATGGAACGAGAAGGCTTTTCTGTAATTCAAAATTAAGAATATTGAAAGAAAAGATTGATGCTTTTGACCACATAACAATTGGAAGCTTTTACATAGCAAGAGATCTCATAAAATCAAAAGGTAAATGAAAAAAATGGGGAAAAGATTTTCTACTCTTATCACAAACAAAAGATTATAAAGAAATAGACCAGTTACTCAGTGGATCAAAAAGTAAGGTATTTGAACAAATAATTCTAAAATACTAGTTTTTATGAATCACACTGGGAAAGTTGTAAGATAAATCATACATTCATTTGGCAATAAGTGTGATTATGTAGAGTGAATTGAGGGAGACTGGGTGTATGTGAATAGAGATTTGTGGTGAGTTTTTAATGATATTGCTTTTAATATTTTATTTTTGAATCCTGAAGTCATATTACCTGTTAAAATTTAGCGATCAAACAATTAGGGAATGGAAAAAGTTAACAGTTGTAAAAATATAAAATATAAGGAAACTATAAGAACTAGAACTTTTTAATATTATGCTGAGGGAAGGTAAGGATAAATTGGTAATAGTCTTCAAGCTTAAATGCTTCAGCTTAAAAATACGGGATTTCCACTTTAATCTCTTGGTCGTTTCAAATTCTGAGACTCTATCCTTTGACATGAAGGGTTTCATTAATAAGAAGTCTTATGTCTTGGTGATATTTTCTATCTCCATTAAGAATAGCACAAAAATGTGAACTTAAATTTTTAGAGGAAAAATATGACATTGGGAAAGTATAAAGAATATCAAATTATTAATTTCTAATAACAGGAGTCTTCACTGGCTTATGTTGAGCATCACTGTGTAGCTGACTTTGGGAGCTGCTTCTTTGTTTAACTTAGAATTACTTATTTAATATTAAAATTAAATATATGACTGTAAAATCTGTGTAACAGTATTGTAATTGGTTTTTCTTGAACATACGTCAGATGTTTTTTATAAATGTACATGTAAATACTAAAAATGTGTATATATTATACATTATCGATACATGTATGGAAGGAAAGAGGGAGGGAGGGAAGGAACGAAGGATATGATATTCTTCGAAAAAGATAAGAATTTATATTCCTTTGCAAGTTGCTTTTTTTACTTACTAATATGTCCTGCTTTCTCTGATAAATGTATATCTAACTTAGAAAATACATACTGTACAATTATTGCTATTTGACCTTAAGGTCAATTTTATTTTTGAAAGTGTTTATAGAAAAAACTGAAAAATTGCTATGTATCTACTAGTCAAGTTTCGTGATTACATTGTTCAATCTTTTCTAAATTATTCTATATTTATTCACTGTATTGATGTGTGGCAGGCTCCCATTACACTATGTGGTCTAGGGAAGTGCACAGAGATCTAGAGGGAGCCAGATTAGGTCTGCATATTAATGTCTTTATGAAAAACCTATTAGTGATCCATAGCTATTAATTATTTAACTGTCAATGTAATATTTGTGGATTTCATTCATTAGTTTATGTTTCCAAGAAAAATAAGAGAAAAAAGTACCTTTTACCTGAAGTTCTAATTGTACAGCATGAATTGTCTATTATAGGTTGTATGCATGATTGAGTCCCAAGAGAAAAAGCTGACACTTGAAAATGACTTAATATTGTCTATATTCAGAGAATTTGTAATGTGTTACTAAAAGAATTTCAAGAAATTGTGGCATAGTCCTTAGATGAAATACATTAACTTAACACCAAATTTAAAAATAACAGTAGTTCCTGGACTGTGTTGTCACAATATAAAAAGAAGTTCACAAATCTAAGGAAGAATAATTTATTTTATTTATAGAAAATCTTTGAGCTAGGACTATATTGTCATGTTCTAAGCAGTACTTAACACATCTATTTGATGGTACTAAAAATATAATCACCTCCCCAAAGAAGCATCATAATTTAGCACTGTTCATTATACAAAAGTTGTCAAAAAAACTGTTATGGAAATAAATAACTTGGAATGATACCATTTTGGGGGATTTTATTTTGTAAGATTTTAGAATTTTATTAGAATGCCTCTTTGGTGTCTTCAAATTGGGGTCCTTTCTTTGTTCCCTAGCATAAAATTAGTTGTAGTTCTTGAACGTAGTTAATATAACTTACTATGCCTTAGAGTGTTCTAAAAATTAGATGTACATAGTGTATAAATACAGTGCACTTGTGTGTATATATATGAGACTGTGTTGTGTATATATGTATACACAGATATGTGATACACATATTATACATGAGATACAAAAAATGATACAAAAAGGTATACAAGACTATGAAAGCCTTAAAAAAGAAAATTTTACCTAATTTGAGATCTAAAATTGAAGGGAGAGTAGGAATTAATTAGTCAAGGAAGGCTAATGTATTTAGGCAGAGGACGTATTCACACAAATGTTTTGTGGAGGGAGAAGCTTGGTGGGTGTGAGGAGCTAAAGAAGGCTTAGGTGGCTAAAGTGGGAGAGGCAGTGGGGACCCCATACCATGGGAGCCTGCAAGACATATTAAGATTTTGTTTTCATCCTATGAGCAATGGGACTTCAGTAGAATAGAAATTTAAGTAAATAAACAAAATAATGATGATTTTACTTTGAGAAGATTTCTTTGGTTGCAGAATTGAAAACAAGTTTTAGGTAGGTACGTGTTGTCTACGATGGATGTAAGTAGCCTAGTGAGAAGGCTGTTACATGGTTCAGGTGAGAGATGGCAGGTTGGACTAGAGCAATGGGAATAAAGATGGCAAATTCATGTAGAAGTTCTAATGGCATTTTCCCCTTAAACACTAAAGTCTACATTGGCCTAAATTGTATTACTTATTACTTACCAAATCTTACAAAATAGTAAGAGTTAGAGTGATTTGCAGGAGATTATTAACATGAATGTCTCTGAGGATTAGGGTACATTTTGGATGCCCAAACTCATATTCGGCTGTCTTAACATAAATAAAACATTATCTGCTTAAAGAAGATATATCACTGTCTCTTCTGCTGCGTAATCCTTCCCTTTATAAAAAATAAAGGAGAACCATGCCAGTTCTCATATTTTAATGAAACTTAAGCCTTGAAGTATTTTATTGTTACCAAGCTCCATATAATTTTCAGTCAATGCAACTCTAAAATGTAATTTTAAAATTATTAGATGAACATTAAATGGACAGCTAGAATACTATTAGGTAGCAATTTTATATAATTGACCTTCTTGAAAGATTAGTTGCACTAATCTTCTATCTTAGGCAAGAGTATTTTACAAACACTTATGTAAAAGTTCAAGTGACATAAAATTCTTTAAATTCAGCACATGCTGAATTTATCTAATAACTCTATATTTATTACATCCAATAAAATTACCAGACCAGAAGCCGTAATTCAATATAAATTCCTATGTTAAAAAATGGATAGCCCTGTGCCTAATCATGAAATTTTTTCAAAATTAAACATTGGGAAAATTTTGTCTTTTTAATTCAGTGCTTTCACTACTAACGGATATGACCTTTATTAAAGTCCTGTAATTTCAATCAAGAAACAATTAATCAGCATTTGCAAAGTGTGAAGATAAGTCACTATTAGAGAGTCAGTGGTGAATGATCCCAAATGCCCAACATGAGAAGTTTTATCTTCTAGTATGAGTTAATTTTTCCTAGTATATCCTTGCTATAAACACATAGCCAGTATTCAAATTTTCCCTCTGGAAATTATTAAAATATTCTTAGCCTGAGCAAAACTTTCCTAGTATTTTTCCTGGCTTGTTTAGTATTATTATAGGTTATAGATCATCTCATTTTTTTTTTTTTGCAAATCAAAATGTTCTTTATAAAAAAGATATTTTGCCAGATGGAGAGTAATTAACTCAAATGAGAAGGCATATTAATAGTATCTTATAAAAAGGATATTTGTCATATTCGTTTATAAGAAAGCATGAATTTGCCAAGTTTTCTCATTAAAATGCCCTTTAGAGCCTCTATATGGTGTGTGTGTGTGTGTGTGTGTGTGTGTGTGTGTGTGTGTGTGTGTGTATTTTAAACCCAGGTAATTTTTTGAAGTGATGTTTATTACATCAACTGACATTAATTAGGAAAATTGGATTTTTCAGTGGTATCTGTACCACTTTGGGAACATATTGTGATTTTGAAACTATTCAATATTATTGTATTAGTGTATTATTTACTAATCCATATAACTTACTATTTTTCTTTGTTCAAGTATTACATACTTTGTCATAAGAATATGGCTATATGAAATTAGTGCCAAATGAAAGCACAATACAGGGCTAGTGACAAGTGGTGCATATTAATTTTTAATAATTTTATCTTAATAAGAGTTTACTAATAACTCTTAACAATAATTTACTCTTTGCAGAATCCTGTACTAGAGTAGAAAGGAAAGCACAGCCTCTCCTTTATAGAATTCCATAACAAAAGGTAGAAAAAAAAATAATCTCCCTCTTTTTCATCACCAGCTCCTTCTACTCCCTGGGATTATGCCCCTGGCAAACTCAGTGCTTGATAAACCACTTATAGAAACAGAAGACTCCCAGCAACAGTATCAGGAGGAGAATATAATCTCATCCCACAACCACACTGCCTGCCAACATAGGGAGAGTCTGTGTGCCACATGGTATTTTCTCTGTAAACTGCAGCCCTGATCTTTTTCTCTAGGTGGTACCATTTTATGTCATTGTTGGGGCAGTTCTAGGGGAAGAAAGACCAATAGCTGTGATGTAAGGTTTTTCAACTCATAGGAGAAAGGCTTCTCTAGTTTTTGGTAATTTTCATTTTCCTTAGGCTTTTGTATGATTATCCTCTTATATGTTTTATTTTTAACCTCAAGCCATATTTTTAATTACCATAGTAAAACACCAGCATTTTTGAAATAAGTCAAAACTTTATTACTATTAGACATTAAGCTCCATTTTAAAAGAGAAAATACTAACCCATCCAAATAGGGCATCGTAATTAACACTGCAGTGATATTTAAGTATTCGTATACCAAATACCATCAGTACTTGGTGATTTAATCTAGGAGCTTGAGCTCCTTAGGTCTGATGGAAAGTACACACTTGATTATATTTCTCTGTTACCTCAATAATTAAAATTGTTAAGCCAAGGGAAGTGAGGAAACCTCATTCACATTATATCCATCTTGCACTCTTTCCTGCAACCAGGCTGACTTTTCTATATTCCTCCAGAGAGCCCAGATCTTCACTGGACACACGATTTTGCTCCTGTGCTTCCTCCTTGCGTTTACCTATCCCTCAGTCAGGCTCTGTTTAAGGGCTTTTCTGTCTATTCTGGCTGTATCATGGTTGAGCAGGTGGGGGGTTTGGCATCTCCAAATTAAAGTTATGTGGTACAAAGACTTTACCCCTTTATTAACAAGACAATACACAGTAGTTGACACCATTAGGTCCAAAGTTCCAAGCAAGATGATGTAACTTTATTATATGGAAGTTATTTGAATTTAGATATATGTACTGTTATTTGAATTATGAATGTGATTGGGTTCAAAGATGCATTTTCAGAAAACTAAGGTCTTATGTGTAAAATAAGAGCATCACTGCCCATCAATACTCTGTTATAGATCAATAAAAGAGCATGTTTCAGTGACATTCTGTCTAGGACAGATTGGCAGATTGCTATACCTAAGGTTCATGATGGAATTACTGTCTCTCTCAGACCAAAGCAGATGCAGTGCTTCTTGTGATCTGACAAATGCAGAAACATACTTTTAGCCACATTTTTTCTTTGTCTCTCTTTCTTCGTCTCTGCCTCTGTGTGTATGTGTGTCTCTCTTTTACACACACACACACACACACACACACACACACACACACACACACACACACAAATCTGTATGCATGTTTGCATGGCATTTTACCTGAAAGTTTTAACCCTTAGTTTTCCCTGGGTTTGGGACCATCCATTTTTTCTTCTTAAGTATGTCACTTACCAGGTATCAATATTAAAGCTTGCTTTTGTTTAACTATGTCTGGTAAGTCTGCATTCTCCATTCAAAAAAACCTACCTTGTTTGAGGAAAAATAATTTGTTCTTAGCTTTACCTTAAAACCAGAAAAAAAAATTATACTGAGTTTCTGAAAGAGTAGATGACATTGACTTCATTCCACAATAATCTCCTTTGTCATTTACAAGCTATGCAATTCTCCATGCATGGTCACTGCAACAGATGAGAAATCAAAGAACCTCAATTATGTGTTCAGTTTTGTCCCTTATTTATTATGTGATTTTGGTAAATTACTTCTGTAAGTCTTAGTCCTACTATTTACAAAAAGATTTCTATTTTGGCCATAGGAAATTTACTTGTATAAAATAGTGCATATTTTCCTTCATAGTGCTTAAAAAGAAAAAAAATAATAAAATAGTGCCTGTGAGATTATTCGTTGATCAAATCACTTGATCAGGATTTATAAGCCGTTTCTATGTACCAGTATTGTTGCAGATGCCAGAGGTACCGCACAAAAAAAACCCCCCAAATGTCCTACTCCTTTCTAGCTTCACTGCAGTACAGTTGAAACTATTAAGGGCTATATGAAGGAAAATGTCAGAAAAGGGATTATCAATCATTTAATTAAACTGTTGGTTCCATGGGGATAAGAAACATGTCTCATTCTATCTTCTGCAATATAGACAGACAGACAGATAGAGCAGGATACTCAGATAAATATCAAATTGAATTTTAAAAATAAAGACAAATCTAAGAATAAAATTAAGGAATCGGAAGGCCTGATGGCTATTGACAGAGTAAGTTGTTTCAGATACTCAGTATGTTTCTTGAGAAACCTGTTTCTTGGTTATTCAGAAGGACTATAAAATTAAAGCCCTTGCTAGTGGATCTAACGATGATATTTCCATGAGGCAGCTGTGTGAAAAAAATAAAATTAGCAACACAAAAATGGACTATCTCTATCCTTCTCAGAAAAGCTGCTTCTTCGATTTCCAAATTCTTAGGGTAGGAGCATATTAATTCTGATAATTATTTAGTTCTCTGATTTCATAATTCTCTATTCCTGTGGCTTTTTTGTCACTAGGAAGTTAATTTGAGGCTAATTAAGTACTAGGATTGCTAAGGGGCTTGGTATTACCTGAAGTCATTTAAAAATGGGATGATTATTTTTTTTCGCTTGTGATATGCATCAGTCTGAACAGGAAAAAAAAATCTATAACCAATATATTGATACCTTTTGGTAGTGCTGGATGTTACTAAAGATTTGACACTATTTTGCTTCTATGTCTGTGCATGTGGCAAACATCAGTGACTATATTATAGTTAACACTACTTAGCGAAGACCAAGTAGAAAATGATTATGTCTCTTGCTTGCAACCCTTGGCATTGCTGTCACAGTGACTGTGCTTAGTCAGACTTGCCTTAGTGACCATGAATGTTTGAGGTGAGAGATATGAGGGATTTTCAGGCCACACTAATATTACCATTTGATACTCAAAGGTCTTTTGAAACTTTCAGGTCTTGAGTTTCTTTCTTTATTCCTTATCAATAGATTGATATTTAAAATCATTTTTTATCCCCATATTCTAGCAAACGTAGGTTCCTTTTCTTGATGATTGACTTGATGAAGACTGATAGTTAAATTTAGAAATAGTGCTATGTTATTGAGGCCCAAATAAAAACAATTTAGAAAATATTACAGGGATGTATTAGGGTTCTTCAGGAAAAGCAGAAGCAAGATAATGCATATGTGTTGGGGAGTGGGGATGAAAGAGAAAGTTTTTTTTTTATTGAAGTTCTAGGGTACATGTGCAGAATGCACAGATTTGTTACATAGGTACACATGTGCCATAGTGGTTTGCTGCACCCATCATCCCATCATCTACATTAGGTATTTCCCCTAATGCTATGCCTCCCTAGCCCCCCCACACACCAACAGGCCCTGGTGTGTGATGTTTCCCTCCCTGTATCCATGTGTTCTCATTGTTCAACTCCAACTTATGAGTGACAGGATGTGGTGTATGGTTTTCTGTTCTTGTGTTAGCTTGCTGAGAATGATGGTTTCCAACTTCATCCATGTCCCTGCAAATGAAATGAACTCATTCTTTTTTATGGCTGCATAGTATTCCATGGTGTATATGTGCCACATTTTCTTTATCCAGTCTGTCATTGATGGGCATTTGGGTTGGTTCCAAGTTTTTGTTATTGTGAACAGTGCTACAATAAACATACATGTAAGAGTGTCTTTATAGTAGAATGATTTGTAATCGTTTGGGTATATATCTAGTAATGGAATTGCTTGGTCAAAAGGTATTTCTAGTTCTAGACCCTTGAGGAATTGCCACACTGTCTTTTGCAATGATCGAACTCATTTATACTTCCATAAACAGTGCAAATGCATTCCTATTGCTCCACATCCTTTCCAGTGTCTGTTGTTTCCTGACTTTTTAATGATTGCCATTCTAACTGGCATGAGATGGTCTCTCAATGTGGTTTTGATTTGCATTTCTCTAGTTAACAGTGATGATGAGCTTTTTTGGAATTGGCTCATGTGACTACTGGGACTAACAAGCCCCAAACTGCAGGGCAAGGTGGTGAGCTGGAAATTCTGGCAAGAGTCAGTGCTACAATCTTCAGTCTGAAGACAGTCTGGAAGCAGAATCCCTTTATCGTCTAGGGACCTCAGTCATTTCTCCTAAGGCCTTCAACTGATTAGATTATGTCTACTTACATTATGGAGGGTAATCTGCTTTTCTTCAGAGTCTCATGATTTAAATGTCAATCACATCTACAAAGTACCTTCACAGCAATAGTTGACTGGGATTTGACTGAACAACTGAGTATCATAGCCTAGCCAAGTTGACACATAGAATTAACCATCATAACGGAGCCTTATCATACATTAATTTTATATAGAATTTATATTGTCTTGGGAAAAAAATACAGTAAATAGTATTAAGAAGACCTAAATTTTACCATTAGAGCACCTATGGGAAAATAGGGGACAAGGTTGTGGATATTTATATCTAGATTTACACCCTGAAAACTTAAATTTTCTTAGCTTTTTGGATGCATAAATCGATTGTGGATAATTCAATTGTGGATAATTTTGTAAAAAAAATCATAATTGTAGTGAATTAATCACTAGCCATTATATCAAATAATTCACATTTGTTATTTACACAAATCTGGACATATTATCTTTACTATAAAGATAAGAAAATTAATGCTTAAATACATTGAGATTTGTGTAGGGTGACAGAGATAGTAAGGAGAACTAAGATAATTACAGTATGTATTAAGGATTTTCTGCTCTGTTCACAGTTCAAAACATATTCTATTTAGAAGGCATTACAGTTTTTGACTTTATATACACCATTTGGATGGACCCAAGATATCTCATAGCCAATTTTTATGAAAAATAACTCTCTTCCCCAAATGATGAACAATTAGCTAATTAGTAATGCCTTCTAAAAAGCATGACTTTTTTTAATCTTAATAATTTACCAGAATTAGCTTTTGTGGTCAATATTTTTAAAGAGATTTATGTAGGTATTAGGCACAGCTATATAACTATTTACTACTGTTAAGTAGTGTATCTATTTTTAAAGAAATATATTAAAACAACATAAGATTACATTACCTTTAACCAGTAGAAAAAAGTTAAGCTCTATGAGCTTAATCAAAACATTGACTACTGAGGTTTTCTACCACCTGGAGAGAGAAAACCGTGAGAGACAATCTCAATAGATACAACCATCAGCTTGAACTGCTCCTCCAGCTTTTCTAATTTCGTACCACTCCTCACGTGTACTCTGCAATCACTCTGAAGTCCTTTCCATTTTCTGAGCAACATCAGTTGTATTTCTAATGGCTATCAACACATCTGGTGCACAGTGCTTAATAAATAATTTTAGAAAGGAAGGAAGGTAGGAAGGAAACAATATTTTCTAGAAATGCTCACTTTTTAGCTCTGAATTTACTTCAGTTCAATCAGCCCCATTATTTATATAACACTCTTTTACTTGTGTAATTGGCAACTAAAAGGTTGAGAGGTTATGGTGAAATTTGTCAGTTTTTTCTTTATTGTTTGTTCCCATCTGTCACTATCGACTAGTCACACCTAAAGCCTAAGATTGCACAATGAATCTTGGCATGTGCTGAACTACAATGAAAACCTTATCATCTCTGAACTTTATTTTAATTCAGAAAGAAATATTGACTAGTGTTTTCTAATGGAAACTTTTAGAAGATTTGTTGACATTATAGTGTGAGACAATTTCTACAGAGTAATTATCTTTTTTTAAACCTCCCTAGCTCTACATGTGGGCATTTATTGCTATGAATATCCCTCTAGACACTGATTTAAATGTGTCACAGATTCTGGTATGTTGTGCTTCATTCTTGTTGGTTTCAAAGAACATCTTTATTTCTGCCTACATTTCATTGTTTATCCAGTAGACATTCAGAAGCCAGTTGTTCATTTTCCATGAAGTTGTGTGGTTTCGAGTTAGTTTCTTAATCCTGAGTTCTAATTTGATTGCACTGTGGTCTGAGAGACTGTTTGTTATGATTTCCATTTTTTGCATTTGCTGAGGAGTGATTTACTTCCAATTATGTGGTCAATATTAGAGTAAGTGAGATGTGGTGCTGAGAAGAATGTATATTCTGTGGATTTGGGGTTGAGAGTTCTGTAAATGACTATTAAGTTTGCTTGGTCCAGATCTGAGTTCAAGTCCTGGATTTCCTTGTTGATTTTCTGTCTCAATGATCTGTCTAATATGGACAGTGAGTGTTAAAGTCTCCCACTATTATTATGTGGGAGTCTAAGTCTCTTTGTAGGTCGTTAAGGGCTTGCTTTATGTATCTGGGTGCTCCTGTATTGGGTGCATATATTTAGAATAGTTAGGTCTTCTGGTTGTATTGATCCTTTTACCATTATGTAATGCCCTTCTTTGTCTCTCTTGATTTTTGTTGGTTTAAAGTCCTTTTTATCAGAGATTCAGATTGCCACCTCTGCTTTTTTTTTTCTCTTCATTTGCTTGGTAAATCATCTTCCATCCCTTTATTTTGAGTCTGTGTGTGTCTTTGCATGTGAGATGGGTCTCTTGAATACAGTACACTGATGGTTCTTGGCTTT